>CAUYRT010029768.1:0-67507 GCA_963574885.1 Lepilemur ruficaudatus
GCGGGCGGATCACTTAAGGTCAGGAGTTCGAAACCAGCCTGAGCAAGAGTGAGACCCCGTCTCTACTATAAATAGAAAGAAAGAAATTAATTGGCCAACTAAAGATATATATACAAAAAAGGAGCCGGGCATGGTGGCGCATGCCTATAGTCCTAGCTACTTGGGAGGCTGAGGCAGAAGGATCACTTGAGCCCAGGAGTTTGAGGTTGCTGTGAGCTAGGCTGACGCCACGGCACTCACTCTAGCCCGGGCAACAGAGTGAGACTCTGTCTCAAAAAAAAAAAAAAAATAACAAGTTGGCTCATTCCCCATCCTTTGTGAGACTATGTTACATATTTTAATGTACATATACTATAAAATCTATAATATATAACATTATAACTTTTCCTTTAAGCTGTTGTCTTTTGAAGAAATTAAAAATTTTAAAAATAATTTATATTTACCTTCATATTAACCACAACTTCATCATTTCTTGTAGTGGAGATCTGCTGGTGATAAATTATCGCAGCTTTCATTTATCTAATGATGTGTCTATTTCACCTCTAGTTTTAAAGAATATTTTAACTGGATATAGAATCCTATGATGGCAGTTCTCTTTTTTCTTCTTTCGACATGTTAAAGTTGTCATTCTATTGCTGTCTGGCTTCCAGTGTTTGTGTTGAGAAGTTATCGATGACTTGTATTATTCCCCTTTATGTAATGCACCATTTTTCTCTGGTTATTTTTAGTATTTTTCTATTTATCTTTGATTTTTAGCAGTTTAACTATGATGTGATTAAGTGTGGTGCTTTTGTTTTTGTTCTGTGTTTTTAATTTTGAGGTTTGCCAAGCTTATTGAAGCTACAAGTGTATGTTTTTCACCAAAGCTGGGGAATTTAAAGTTATCATCATTTTTTTTACATATTTTTCCATCCATCCTCTCTCTCTCTCTCTCTCCCTATCCTTTCCTTCTGTAACTTTAATTATATGTATGCTAGACTGATACTGTCTCATATGTAACCGAGTGTTCAATTTTTTTCCTTATGTTCTTCAGATTGATAAATTCTGTTAATCTGCCTTCACATACACTGACCTTTTCTTTTGCCTTCTCCAATCTGCTGTTCAGCTCCATCCAGTAAAATTTACGTTTCAGAGACTATAGTTATATAGTTCTAGAATCTTTAGTTTCCATCTCTCTGCTGAATTATCCATTCTGTTCTCTCATTCTAACCATGTTTTCCTTTAAGTTACTGAACATGATTATAAAAGCTGCTTTAAAGCCTTTGTCTGATAATTACAACTTTGCATATCTAATAATTTTTATTGTATACGAGGAAAGAATATAATTTGGTATAATAAAGATGAAGTAAACAAATACTATTTAATGCAAAATATAAAAGTTATTACTTAATAAAAGGAATGAGGTAGCTCTCCCTGTAGTCACATTAAAAAAGTGTCTCAATACACTAAGTTAAAAACCCAAGTTGCAAGACAACATATATAATATGATCTAATTTTTTAAGTTTTTGAGATAATTAAAGATTCACATTCAGTACAAGAAATCATACAGAGAGATCCCATATACTTTTCACCCAGTTTCCCTCAAAGGAAATTGACATTTATATAATCTACCAACTTTATTCAGATTTTACCAGTTTTGCATGCACTTGCATGCCCATGTGTGTGTACGTGGTATCAATCTACACAATTTATCTTATATGTACATTCAGATGATCACTACCATGGTCAAGATTCAGAAAAGTTCCATCACAGGTTCCTTCATGCTACTCTTTTGATATGATCTATTTTTATGGGGGGAAAAGTATTAATATAGTTATAAATGCAGAGAAAAATGAATTTGGAAAGTTACAAACTGATACATTTTAGAGTTAAGGATTGCAGGAAAACTTTGCTTTTTTTATTTTCTACACTGTTCTAATGTTTGTTTTTTACAATGAACATGTATCACCTTTTTAACATAAAAACCCAAATCTGGAAAATAAATATAACCTGGAAATATGTGGTTGTAAATACAGCAGGGTCATAGTAAACAAGTGAATAAAAGCAAAAACTTAAAAAAGAAGCACAATAACGAGTATATATTATAAGATAAAATATAATATTTAGGAATCTACTTTCCTATTATTAGCACTCTATATCCATATTGGGTTCCTTTACTTAAGGAAGCACTGGTCATTTTTAATTCTTGGAAGAGATTCCAAAGAAGCAAGAAAAACTTTTAAAAATTCACAGAAAACTAAAAAGCTAAAATAAATAAAGTTATTTTACTTATAAGTAAGATAAAGAGTAGGGGGGAAAGTAGTCACTTAAATGTCATTTTGTAAGGTTTTTGAGGAGTATAATTTTAATGTTGTTTTAAAAATCACATTACAATATTACACTGACCCTTTTGTCCATGGCCCAAACAAGTGCTGTTAAACAGAGTGTGGTATAGTATCAGAAGAGCTCAGAGAAGAACTTTCTAATAGTCACAGTTTTCCAAAGATGAAAGGGACTGTCCCAGGAGGTTAGCAAGTTCTCTATCATTAGTAATCAGAATTCAAACAGAAGATAAATGCCCACTTGTGTCAAGAAGCATTAAGGCATCAGAAATATGGTCATTTAAGATCTTTTCCAAAGCTGAGATTCTATTAAGGGTAAAGAACACTGGGTCCAGAGCCAGAAAACCTAAGATTAAGCTCTGTCTTCTCTCCAGTATGATTTTGGGAATCATATCAGCCTGTTTCATAAATATTATAACTAACAGTGCTTTATAAATGGAAAAGCACTGTCTCAGTAACAGTATTTATTGTCATTTGAGGATAATGCAAGGGATACTATGTTAAAGGCTGAACAGAAGCTGCATAAGCCAGCCATTAAGCAGAACTCCTGCATGGTAAGGATTACAGAATCCACTTTCCAGAGAGCCTGTGGAATTTTAACAACAGATATATAATTCTCAGTATCTGAAATGATTTAGATATAATCTTGATCTAAGATAAAGAAGCTGAATTGTAATTTATGTGGTACTATTTAGTATGTTCCTAGCTGCTAGATATAACAGATGAAAAAGGAAAACAAAATGACCTTTTGCTGCTAATGTTAAAATGTTATCAAATACCTGCCATTCAGGAATATTTAAGCTTCTCTCTTGTAACAAGCACCGGATAGGCAGTTGAGTGTCATTTTAAAAATAACAGATACAGTGGGAACCTGACTGGGTAAGAGCTCCAAACTGGCAAACCATAGACCTGGGCCCTTGAACTGAATCTACTGCTACCCAACATAATCTTTCTGAATTTCAAATTACTGATTTTTAAAATGAGAGCTTGAGGCTGTCAAACTAAAACAGCTATTAAAATTTCAGTTTGAGCATTGCATTAGATTTCTAAGAAAATAGACCTTTTCACAATTATGTGTTTATCCGTTAAACAAAAACCCTATACCACAGTATCAATACTTCATCATCTTTCAAACCTTTCCCACATTATGTTGCTGTGACTATGTACAAAATAGCCAAATCTTGACCTATTCATAATTAGGAGTTCAAAACACACAAAAAAGAAAAAGTGTGTATTTCACCATCATGAGCATTTTCAGATTTTAAATATTCCCTTTAAAATTATAAATATTTTTTAATCTATGTGTGTTTTCAAATAAGCTACTTACCTGGAAGAAATGAAGACTATTAAAATAAAAATAAATTGCTAGAATTGCTCAAATATATTTTTTTAGGTTGGTTGGCTGAAGAGCACTTTTATTTTCTTTTACTTAAATTGTGCTTCCCAATAGCCAATAGTCCTACTATTAGGAAAATTTTTGTGGGTTACAATTCAAGGGAATACTTTAAATACTATACAAATAAAATTTCCTTCCATTTCTGTTCATGGATCCTCATTTCTTTCTTAGGACACAGATTTTCAACAAAATATTTTATAAAAACAAAGTAATAGCAACATACCCATTCACAGAAAGAAAGAATGAACACTTTGTTTTCACTCTTGTATATGATTACTTACTAGACAATTTCCCTTACTCATAAAATTACTTATCCAGAAAAAAAAATCTTCTCAGGCTGACATTTTAATTAAAATGGATGTTTCTGTCGTCTTCTGCTTTCATACTTACGCCTGCCTTCCCAAACAGAGAGCTTAGGGTATTTACAATGCTCTTTTTTACACATCTATACTACACTGTATCCCTCAATAACAAGGTGACTACCAAAGTACAAAAAGATTTACAGCCATAAATCCTTATTATTCTTTAGGCCAAGTGTTTCAGCAGATTCCTAGTCTAATAGTAAATGGGGAATTTTGCATATAAATTTTATAGTAAATCATTATGATATTTAAAAGGTAAAAAAAAAAAAAAGAATAAAGAGCTTAATAAAATCAAACACTTTAACAGTCCCCAGCAACAAACACAGGAAAACATATTTTCCCATGCAAAGTTCACAAACAGCCGTGGATCCTTTTTAAAAGGCTGGAAGAAAAATTGGAAAGACCAATCTTCTGCATATTTTCACAGCTACCTCCCTTGAAAAGTGGTGCGTTTTGCAAGAAAAGGATAGAACAAAGATCTTAATGTTGCAGGTCTGAAAGATATCCACATCAAAACCAGGTATAGTGGTCCTAACCTAAGCAGCTGGCAAACTGCAGGATGGATGTGGGCACTCTTCTGCCTAATAAAATCTGAATCAAACACTTTGCATCTGATTCTCCACGTGAGCTTTTATGCAAACTTCTAAAGTGCAAGGAATCCTGGGGTGGAAGAGCTATTCTGAGAGATTTCACATAGTTCATGTAATTAGGGAAACCACTTCCTTTGATTGTAAGTGTTCAAAACAGCTGAATTTCTCCTATCAAAGGCACTCTGTGATTTGGGTCACCTCTTTTACTTTCTCTTTCATGTTTCTCAGGATGAGAGGTGAAGCCGGAGAGCACATTATTTAGGGGAAAAAAGATCTAGCTTTTTGTTTTAGGGGTTGAACTTGCACTATTCAAAAGACTATCATTTAGAATCCTCCTTTCTTTCTCACCCTCTGCCTCTTCCTTTCTCTATCGAGGCTCTTCAGGTGCCACCCAGAACACAATGCAAAATGCCAATTTAAGGCTGAGGGAAAACTGTCATATTTTATGTAAAAGGATTCTAATTTTCATGTTTGGCATTTAAACCATAATTAGAACTGTAATCTGCAGGATTTTGATCCCCGTACTATTCATTTTTTTGTTGTTGTAACAGTGAATAAGCCAGAGAGAGAGACAGAGACAGAGAAAGAGAGAGAGAGAACACAAACGGGGGGGAAAAAGCTCCACCCCCAAAAATCACACACCACCATGCCATCAGCAAATACCTCTCTGTTCTTTTCCTATATTCCTGGGATATCCTTTTTCCCTAAAAGTGGAACATAGGCTTATTCAATGAGGTGGCTCATGCTGCTTTTGTTACAGCTAATTTTAGCGCTGCTGTTGTTAAGGTATTCAGTACAACTTACTCTAAAAATACCTTGGCCAGTTTAGTACACAGGTTTGTCAGTGAATATATGAACCGAAAGAGGTAAAAACTAATTCACCATTTACCAACCATTCTGATGCCCAAATTTCTACTAAGTATTTATAGCAAGTCTAATCTATATGCTACAATCTCTAAGATTTTAGTTAAATTAAATTTCAGTTAGTTAAAATTATAGATGGTTAATAAAAACTATTGCTACTAGTTGTCACATCAAAGACAAAGGTTTTGAACCATATGAACAAATATGACAAAACTGTCTAGTGACAATACCACTTGTATTCACTCTATTTGACATTTACAATTCAAAGGAATATAACTGGACAGGATTTATTCTCATTTTATAGGTAGAGAAACCAAGTTTCAGAGAGGTAAGCTGATTTTCCAAACATTCCAGTTAGTAAGAACAAAGTAGGTACAGATCTGGAACTTTAAACAGAAAAAGAACCGGGCATAATCTCCCCTGTTCAGGATTCTAAATTTCTCCTCAATTTGAAAATCACATTAAATAGATCACATTCTAACTCATAATAAGCCAAAAATATAAAATGTCCTTTAGTTAAGCCACATCTCTCTTATCCTCTATCATACTTAGCTTTCCAGAGTCTACACGTATGATTTTTCATTTCCATCTATTAGACTCATTGCTTTAATCTGTTGAAATCTTTTCAGGTTCTTGTTCTCATTGTGCCTTATAACATACCAACTACCTTTCCTACTATCATAGCAATCATACAGTGAATCAGATGCTACCTAAATCATTAATGGAAGTGTTGAATAGGACACCGAATAAAATTATTTAATTCCACAAGGATTAAGTGCTCTGTATGTACTTCTAAAAGCATTACAAATCCACCTCATTTGTACATGGAAACTTTATTTGAATATTTTTATTTCAGGACCAAATAAACTTTGCCATCCAAATTTTGTTCTATCACAACTAAAACCTTTAGTATATTTTTTCAGCCAAAATGTATTGAGCACTTACTATATGCTAGGCATTGTACTGAGGTAGGTGCTGTAAGTATCTTCACTTTAGAAATAAGGAAACTAAGAAATACAGATGTTAAAGAGATTGCCTAAGGACTAAGCTAGAGATTGCCTAAGGACTAAGTGGCTAATCTAGGCATTTCAAGACAGGTCTGTCTGACCTCCAAACCCATACTTTAAACCACTGCCTCTGTTATGAAGATATTTACAGTTTACTTCTCCCAGTTCAACTGTAAGACCTCTGTGGGTCTCCCAACTTCCAGCACAGTTCTGGAACATATTAAGTACCTAATAAACGGCTTTTGAATTAAGTTGAAACTACAGCACAATAAGGTTGGAGAGGGCTCTGCAGCCTAAATAAAAGGTGGTTAAGAAAAGGCATGTCCTCCAAATACTGGGAGGCTGCCACATGGAGGAAGTACCAGACCCAATTTATGAAGCTCCAGAGAATAGTACTAGAACCAATGGGCAGAGTTAAAGTGAAGCAATGTCTAACTAAACCCTACTAAGGCCTTTAAAGGAGAACAATGCAAAAGAAGAAAAGGTGTCTTAATATAAGATTCCTACCACTAGAGTTATTTAAAGTATCCAGATGATGTAGAAAATAATCCCATACTGAGAATCTCTGGTTAGGGTAGATCAGTGGTTCTCAAATGTCAGTCCATTGACCTGCTACACCAGGTATGAATGTTTAAAAGAAAAAAATTACACACACACACAGAGGAGCCTGGCTCTACCCTGGAACTACTGAATCAGAATCCCTATAGTGGACTAAGCTATGTGTAATGAGCCTACCAGGTAATTTTGATGTGTAGCCAAAATTAGAAAAACTGGTCTTGTGAGGTCCTTTTCAACTTTAAGATTCTATAAAGGCTATGCTCTCAACTGTCTCTCCATTTTATGATCATATTGACAGTCCTAAAGTATTACAGATGCTATAGTCCCTGAATGACTCTCACTCTCTACATCAACCTTTGGCCTCTTCTCTCATTTCACTATATCCTTTCAGTTAGTTATTGTAAGAGAGCTTTTTCCAGCAAGTTACTACTAATTTCTACATAGCTTCCAAATTGTGCATCATCTCTCTACCTGTTTCCCCAATCTGTTTTTAGATATTATGCATTTTTATTACCATGGATAAAAACACTGATACAAATTTCCATGGGTAAAGGACTCTTAGACATTTACATTGCTTTGCTACTAAACTATCATCTAAAATTTTGGAATTCAATAAAAAATATGTATTCTTCACCATATTTCCCATTTTAAAATATATAAAAATTTAGGTGAAGCATTTAAAAAGATTACTCCTTAAAATTTATATATGTCCATAACCAATGTAATAGACAAAAGAGAAACTCTTACTAAGGACTGTATGGAAATGAGCCGCATTTTTAAATCGATAAATATTTTTGAGTACCTACTATATGTAAAGTTCTACTGGGAGCTTAGAAGTGGAAGAGAGAAAAAGAAAACATACAGGATATATCTCTAATATTTATTTAATACTAACTATGTGCTAGGCACTGTGCTAAACACTTCTTGTGCGTTCTAATTCCTTTAACAAGCTTATGAGATAGCTACCAATGTTACCTCCATTTTGCAGACGAAGAAAGTTAAGATTCCGTGGTTAAATAACTGGCCCTGGGTCACAAAGCTAGCTAGGTGGCACAGCTGAGAGGGATTCAAACTCTGGACAGCCTCTTCTGAGCCTGCGCCTCTGCCCACCACACTGTGCTGAACCTGTCCTTCTAACACTGCGTATCTGCTAAGGGAAGGGAAAAAGCTTACAAAGGCAACCTAAAACAAGTGCTTGCAGAGGTGGCTATGAAAATGCAGGGGATGGGGGAGATTTAACCTCCTGGAGGGAGGAGAAGAGGGGTGGGAGAGCTTTAAAGCCTTCTGGCCAGCAGGGACGGGTTAGAAATGCATTTCAGCTGGAAGCCAAAAGTGCATGTCCCCTCATGAAGCTGACACTCTGCCTGCGGATGCGAGGTAAGTAGCAGGAGGAGCTGCTGAAAAGCTTTGTTGGGGGGGAGCACATTTTAAAAGGGCCTAAATGCCATATTAAAGATTAGAATTTATTCTATAGGTAATGGAGAACCACAAAAGGTTCCAGTGGTAAAATCACACAATCTGATCTGCTTTTCTTTTTTAAAAAATTTGATGTCCAGATGGAGGGCAGATGGATCAGAAAGGGAAAATCACCAGATGCTGGAAGGAGGGATAATAATGACTTGAATTAAGGGAAGCAGAGATAGAGATAAGGGAGCACCAATTTAAAACCTTCTATTATTAACAACACTTATGTGGTTGAGAATATAGCTAGAGGAACAACCATTTCCTCAGAAGCCCCGTCCTTCCATTCCAGGGACCTTGCTTTGGAATCCATTCGATTAGAGATCATTAGAGAATTTTACTGGAGGTTAGGGGTGAAGATCTCTCCAGGAAATCAAAGAATTAGACACCTAGTCCTGGTTGCAAACTACCCTCAGAAACAAGGGAGGACATGAAATCACATCAGGCCAGTGAGCAGCCATCCTTGTCTCTGCATCCATCACATCACATTTGTTCTTAAAACTTGTTCCTTTCCCAAAGGCTACTCAGTTCACAATACTGAGTGCACCTGAGCAGACCCTCAGCTGACTTACCTCCTACCACCCTTCTGTGTGTCACACTTGATTTTCTAAATTTTATTTAGCTTTGTTTAAAATATTTTCTCCTACGAATATCTAATATGCCACACAATTTCCTAGCTGAGATAAAGAACTCTGCCCAGCCCTTTGGCTTATAAAACAACAGACAATATAAAATAACTGTCATTAATTGATACGCATTTTGAAACATGTTTTCCTTTTAATTGACAATTTTGAAAACAACTACTTGTACAAATGACTGGCTTCATGGTTCCTATCTCTGGACAGTTTATTTTTCACTGTACAGCAAAATGAAATCATTGAATTCCTAAGCAACTCTTTCCCCATCACCATCACACTGGGTATCCATGGCAACATGTCCTGAAGAACTGGTACACTGTGGCATTTCATTGTTTAATGGAGCACCTAATGTCAATTACTATACACATAACTTTATATGTGTGTATATTACTTAATCTCCTTTATATTCCATAAGGCATAGATGACAGTCTCTGATTCCCTGAAGACAATGCATTATCCCCTCCAGTGGGTAAAAGCCAGAGCAAAAAAAAAACAAAATGAGAGTATGCACAGGAATGATTTAAGATCTTTGGGCGGCCGCTATTTCTGCCTTTTTCACCAAGTTAGAAGACACAGCCAAGGGTTTTTATCCAGGCAGACAAAAACTCTGCACAAATGCCACTACTCCATGAAGCAATTATAATCTCTAATAAATCACATGCACGTTGTTTTCAAAGGAGCTGATAGACAAGTCAAAATCTGTTCTTAGAAGCATCTTATTTAAGTCATAGCCACATATTTCAGTAGAATTCTGATAGATTCTAAAACCTTGTCACACTGAATCCTGGTGCAGTTAAAGTTTTTGTTTTACACTAATGTGATACTTGTAGCAGTAACAAACATCAGCCAGACTTTCCCGTTTGCTCACTGTGGGTCTCATTTTATCTATCAGATAGCCTTCCAGGAACTGAATGGCAAAGTCTGCCCCATGCAGACTACCTTTCTAGCTTGGTGTTTCGTACTTGTCCTAGCCTGATCATACCCTCAGGTTTTGGTACCCTCAGATAACTAGCACACTTTGGACAGGATCCAACACATTCTCACATCATATTTAATTCTGCACTTTAGTGAAGGTGTATTTAAATTTTAAAACTGGAATTATTTTAATATTTCTATTTATTAACCCTCTCATTTTACAGACAAAAGAACCAGAGAAGCAAAGTGACTCATTCTAGGATACAAATATGAGTATTCCTGTCTCCTTGACAGCATAAAAATACTGACATATTCTCAAAACCCTTTTTGATTATTTTTGAGAGTGACAGAAATTAAGTGAATATCATCTCAGAGCAGTTCATTAAGTAAGTATATATTGTCTATGTGCTGTTTTATCAAATAAAACTCCAATAATATATTATAGACATTTTCCATGTCAGTAAATACGGATCTAGATCATTATTTTCCAAAACAGCTCGTTAAATAGGAATACCAGAATTTATTTACCCAGTCCTCTATTGCTGAACATTTAGGTTGTTTCATATTTTTCATGACTAAAAAACCCTTAAGTGAACATCTCTGGATTCATGAGACGCACTTGTTTGCCCATAACCTTAGGATATATTCTTAGCTGTGAAATGCCTGTATCAAAAAGTATGCATGTTTTGATTGATATATAATACAATGCTGCACTTCAGAAGTACGTCAACTTATGCTTCTACCAATTTGAGAGTATCTGTTTTCCCAGCTTTCACCAATAGTGAATATCTGCATTCATTTTTATCTTTATCAACAGTAATAATCTATCCTTTTATGAATGTCTCTTCATGTCGTTTTTCTATTTTTATAATATTATAGTATGTTTGGTCCTAAGTTCTTGACTCCACTTTAGTTAACTGGGTTTCAATTATAATTTCAGATTATGTGTAATTTTAGAAAAGGCAATTCCAACTGATTTTAATATATCAAATATAGACAAAACATCCAGTAAAGTTTCATTTCTAAATACCCCTAAATCCCTTAATGAAAGCATTTTTGAAAGCACAAATGCAGCAGTTCTGAACACGAGACCTATAGTCAGAGAGAACTGGGCTTGGATCCCAGCTCTGCTCCCATTAGCTGCATGATCTTAGGCAAGTTATTGAATTCTCTGTGTCTCAGTTTCTTCAGATATAAAACAGTGCTAATGATGTTGCATTCATTGATTCTAAGATGCAAGTTTCTTCCAGTATCACTGGAAGTTGTATTGGGGTTGTATTACAAATGGTAACATTTTAGTTTCCATTAGCAGCATTTTTCTTTCTTAGTGGTGCATATAATATTGGTTAGTTTTAAACTGAAGGCATCTTAGATTTGATGAGATATGGTAGTGCCTACCTCACAGAATTGTGGTGAGAATGAAATGAAATAATACATGCATGATCAAAGCATTGCAAACACTCCAAAAATGCTACTAATTATTTATATGGTATTACATATTTCTATAACTTCAATTTCAATGTTTAAGATTTCTAAAATTGACTTGAAGAATGTTTTTAGTTCCTTGAAGCATATTTTACACAAAACAGTTGAAAATTTTTCATTTTAAAATTACCACAGATAAAGCAGGCTCTTACTTAACATAATTTCAAGGGAATTTGATTTGAGCAGGAAGTGACCTATTATTTTGCCCTTTCAGGAAAGAAACAGCTCAACAACACCCTATAGTCATGACCTTAAGCAAAGTCTCCAAATAGCTATAGGAGAAATAATACAAAGAACAGCATGGAAACTTTTAATTAAAGTCCACGTAATCATAATGTTTCCCATGTGCTGTTTTGTCACAGGCCCTTTTGCAGATGCATAAATTCAAATGAGCACTGTTTCTTGGAAATTGCAGTTAGAAAACTACCATTAGGAATACTAGAGAAGGCACCAAGGTCTGTCTGTGCAAGACAGACCTAGTGTTAGAGGGAAAAATAACTTTCTTGTTATTTCAGTAATTGTCATAATCCTTTCGCCTCAACGTGAAATTGTTATATTTATCTTATTAGAGTCACAAAGAAATGTATAACTAGGTGTGGGAAAACTTCAACTGTATGCGATATGAAAAAAAGCTAGGTATGTCTCAGTTAACAGAGATACGGCTGAAAGCACGTGTGTGTGCATGAGTCAAGAAGGTCTGGATTCATGCAGATCTACCACTTGCTAACACGTGACCTTGGGCACATGCATTCAGTCTCTCCATCTCTTCACCTGTGTCCTGGTAACGATACCTATCCTGGTGGGGTGTTACCTATGCACACAGGGCACTGAGCCCGATGGCTGCCATGTGGGAAGAGCTCAATAAAGGACTGAGGAAATCATTATTATTGGTTGACACGTGTAAATTATGGGGCTTCTGACTTTCTCTTACTTTTTTGGTCCCAAGTTAGTATGAATTTTACTAACATATCCCCAAACAACATACACATTTCTGAAGTTAGCACCTTCTTTCCCATCCCCAGACCCATTTCATTTAGGAATTAGGCAATTTCTTTGAAAGCTTCTCCAATAAAGAAGGTCATTCGTTTATTAGAAATGTAGTGCATTTTAGCTTTTTCTCTTATCTCATACCAGTTGCTTCCCATCATCTTCCCTGCCAAAAATTCTTCAAAATAAAAACATGCTTCTTTCAGCTGGGATCCTACATCTGAAAGATGCTGCTAATTTTAAAGATCACCTTTTTGACAGAATCCTCAGAGAAAAGCAAAATTTCTGTTTCTCAACAGAGTATTTATAAAAGTACTTTTCTTCTTTCTCTCATTATGAATAGCAGAGCAGGTCTTAAGAGGTGAGAGCAGTAAGTCCTTAATTAGATTATTAAAATATTAACAGAATTCTTAAATGAAGTAGGAAATGGAGTGAGGGGATGAAAACTTAACTGCCAGAGATTTTATAACCAGTATCTATCCATCCATCTTTTCATGCTTTCTTAGACTCACTGAAGTAATTAGAGGGAAATGACCACTGGGTGGTCCTCTTCAATGGAGATTTGCTTTCTTATTCCTTCTTTTATTCGTTTTGAGACCAAAATCCTGATGTTTATTGAGTGGTCATAATGCTAGTCCCTACTTCCCGTTGTATGTTTGAAGAAAACCACAAAACCAACCCAGATAGGATTGTGGTTTGGTAAGGAAATTAAATGTCCACTCTAAAACCACATGGCCATCACAGAAGTGAAAAACACTTGCAGGCTCTGCTTCATTTTCTAAAATCCAGAGAACAGAAACCTCCTTCCTGTCGCAGAAGCCGACATCAGAGTTAAACGTGTGATGCTGCCCATCTGAATGTTTTCCCTGTTTTTCTAAGCAAATCTTTTTGCCCAGAATAGTCTGTAAGAGCATTCTGCACTTCAAGCAGTTCTCACTCTTCTTCCCTCTAGACTGATAATAAAAATAGGAAATCAATATTCTCTTTGTTAAGAAGCATTCATTCTTTGTTATTTTGGACACCACCCCTGGAACACTATGGCATTATCTCTTTCTTGCCCTAAGCTGGTCATTCTTTTCCCTCCCCCAACTATATAGTATGAAACTCAAAGATTCTGTACTCTCTTTAATTTATATAAATTCTATGTAAGTGCCACAGGCAAAAACATCACACAAAGTGCTTTTAAAATATATACATTTAGTGACAGTGTCTCATTCTTTGGTTTAAATATATTATAGTTCCATAAAGAAATTTAATTATATTGTTTCAAAGCATTTGTTTTTAATCATTCTCGTGGTATAATTTTCTGCTCACTTACAATGTACAGATTACTGCAAAAGAGAACTGTAGAGTTTATATCCTTCAATTAAAAAAATTAAAAGGAAATAAAGAAAAGAAAGCCTTCAGAGAAAACTCTCTGGGATGAAATTTATCCTCTCTTCCACTCCTCAGTGTACTGGCGTTTTTAGTGTTTGACAAAAAATACTAGTACATTCAATAACATAAAGTTCCATTTTCAAAAAACATACCTAAAATTTAACTTCATTTTCTATTTTTAAACTGTTAGAGACTTCTAAGGAGAGAAACACAAGTAAATGAGATTGCTATAAGGGTAATCTGAGGTGTTTGTTTTGCTGTGACGAGAGCACTCACCAAGCTAAAAAGCTGTAAAAAAAAAAAAAGTTATGTTCTTTAGTTGTAGTCCAGGACTCATGAATATATTAATTATCTAAAGACTGAAATGCATAGACAAGAACTTACTGCACTGACAAAGTGCTTTCTTTTAGGAGGTAAGAGGTTCTATAAATGATATATTTAAGGATGGATTAAACACACACATCTTCCTCAAAATATGTAAATTTATGAGTAGGCAGATTTTCAATGTTGGAAGTAATATATCCATTTCTTCTCAGAATTACCTAGTATTTTATAAAATGTGCCAATTGTGAATTAACTGCCTCCCAGTTCCGAATCCACACCTTGCCCTCCCATGTGGTACTTGAGCTGGACCCCGTAAACATTTCTCCTTTGTCGGTCGTGCAATTTTAGCTTTGGTAATAGAGGTACTGGAGTGTCACAGCAGAGGAAGGGGCTTCCCATTCTTGTTCCTTGGTGTGTTTTCTTCCTCTTATAATAGTATGGCTGCCAGCAGGGTGAAAGAGATCCAGTTGAACTAATCCTCCAGCAAGTTACTCTAGCACCCCAGCAGCTGGATTCTTATGCACAAGCTCTGGCATGCCACACCCTAATGAGCTGCTTCCTGCCTGCGCTCTGGCCCACAGGCAACCCAGAGAATGGCTTTTTGTGGAACAACTGCAATCTGCAGCACAAACCTCCCGGGCACCCTACCAGATGGCTTCTTGTGAACCAGCTCCAGCCCATGGAACTCCAGCAAACTGCTCTATCATCCATTTGTAGCTACAGCCTCTCCAAGGAGGTCTCAATCACAGCCTGGAGAGCAGGCCCTCTTCCAAGTCTGCTCCTTCCTTGGATGGGCTTCCTTAGCTCTAGAGTTCTAGAATTAGTAGCTGCTCTGTATTCATTATTCTTGTAATCTTTAGTCTCTTTTACCCCATTTAGCAGTTAACCACCTTTTACTAGTTAATAGTTCTCTACATTAATTTTGCTGACTGAACCCTGACTGATAAAGAATTGGTACCAGGTGTGGTTCCAGGTTACAGACCTTCAAAATAGGAATTTGGGATTAGTTTGGTCATGAGCTTTGATTGGAGTACAGTGCTAAGTTCCTTGCCAATGGGAAATGGGATGCTAGTAATCCATGGCATAAAGTAGCATCAGAACTAATTAAGTTATCACCTGTGACTAACTGCAATGAAGTAGCAACTGAAACGAGGCCTGGGAGTCAAAGTGGCTGCTGTCCTTGACCATGATAGCAGTAATGATGAAATAACGATTGTAGGGTGGAGTGAATTCTGAGTGCAATGAAGTATCCACCAAAAGAAAAGGACAAAGTTCAGGTCCTTTAACCCCAGCCTAAGTTGCAGTCTAAGAACAGGAGAACTTCCATAGTAGGTCTAAAAAATCTATTTTCTATAACAGGGCTAGTATTTCCAGAAGTCAAAAATAGAAGTTACTGTATGTGTTGCTGAATTATAACAGCATTTGAATTTACAACTCATAGTTTCTTATGTGAAAGTTAATGTACTGACTGGAAAAGAATGAGGCCTGAAATCTAGAAAGAGGAACATCTGGTGGATATAAAATGAAAGTGACAACTTCAAACCCCAAAGAAACTCTGAGGCTCCCTTGACCATGGAAGTTGCTTGCTCGCTTATGTCTCAAGAGACTAGCCCCCTCTTTTTCTGGAAAACTTGTGCTGAATAGCCTCATCACCTGGAGTAGCTATCTTGCATTCTTAAGATCTGTCATACCTACTCACTGTTCTCAAATCTCAACATGCTTCAGTATATGCAGTATTACCCAGAAGGAAATAACTTACAGACCTAAAAACTGGCAAGATTTTTGTTAATACATACTGGCAAAACCCTAGGAATGTGTATGGGAAAAGATATCAATGGTGTTATATAAAGGAGGGTGAGAAATATACAGTAGATCAGGCTGATTTCATGGATATAGATGCATTTTCTAGAGATTCCAGATTTAAAATGTTAGCTCATGAAGTTGGAAGTGACGCTAACAACTTATTCGCTTGGTTGACTGAAACCTGAACTCAATGGTAGCCTACATGTAATGAGGTTGCGATGCCAGAACTTTCCTGGCATGATATGGAGAAGGAATCCAAAGACCTAAGGAGAAAGGAATGTTGGAGTGGATTTATCATGTATGAACTACACACACCCAACCACTCCAGTTGTATCTCGAAAAAGACCAGAGACACTCCCTGCACTAAGACATTGAAAAACACATTACTGAGGGGAGCATTGCATCTCTGACGAACTCATTCCGCCTCCTTCATAGCCACCCCAATGCTTGTTCAATGGGGCCAGGATGCAGGATGGGGACTACAGTGGGCTCAGTAACACAGACTTCCCCTTACCAAGGATGAAACGTCTGCTGCTACTGCTGAGTATCTAATCGGCCAGCACAGACACTGAGCCCTGATGCTCTGCCATTCCCAGGAGGTAACATGTGGGGAAAGGGATTTGTTCCCGTTGCAATAGACATGTATCCTAAATATGAATTTGCTCTCCCTGCCTATAATGTTTCTGACAGTACCTTCATCAGTCACCTCATGGAATGCCTTATTCATCATTATAGTATTCCATACTGCATTGCTTCTGATGAAGGAAACCACTTCATAGCAAAGGAAGTGAAGCAAGGGGCTCATACACATGGAATTAACTAGTTTCACCACACAGCCCTTCACTTGGAAGCAGCCGGAATGATTTACTGAAGATTCAGTTATGGCATCAACTGGGAGACAACACCCTGAAAGCATTTCTGACCTACAGATGAAGTATATGTTTTGAATCGGAGATCACTGTCTCCCCTATAACAGGATACATGGATTTGGGAATCCAGGAATAGAAATGGGAATGGCTCCTATTACCTGATAACTCACAAAATTTTTGCACCCCATTCCAGTAACATCGAGCTCTGCTAGTTTGGAGGTCTTAGTCCTACGGGTGGAATGTTTCCACCAGGAAACACAGTAATGATTCCACTGACTTGAGATATGAGACTGTCACTCAGCTATTTTAGGTTCTTTACACCACTGAACCAAAAAGCAGAAAAAGAGGCTCCTCTACTGACTTGAATGATTAATCTCAATTACCAAGGGAAGACCGGGTTATTTCTAAATGATGGGAGCAAGGAAGTCTATGTCTGAAACCCAGAGCATTCTCTGGGGTGCCTTTCAGTACTTCTGTGCCCAATAATAAAGGTTAATGAAACACTATGGCAACCAATAAAAGGCAGGACTACTGAGGACTCTGAACCTTCAGGAATGAAAGTGCAGGTCACCCCACCAGGTAAAGGACCCTCAGACAGATGAGGTTTTGGCTGAGGGAGAAAGGAAATACAAGAATGAGTAGCAGGAGGAGGAAGCTTAGAGATCATGACCAATAACAGGAATGAGTACCATAGTAGCTCTGGGTATTCCATCCCCACCACCTTTTTTTTTTTTTTTGTTAAAGATAACAGCATTATATCAAAGTAAAAGCATTTCTTTTTAAAAAGAAAGAGGAAGGAAGGAAGGGAGGGAGGCTTTGCTTGTTCTTTACATGTATGTATTACACTTGTGTATACTATTTCCTTCTTATCTCTCCTTCTCCCACTTAATGTTTTACACACAAGTTGTTAGAGGTTAACTTTATGATTTGGTCTTTAGGTAGCAGAATATTTAGTGTATTATAATGAAATCTGAGGAGAAATTAATAAAGCCAGTAATGGATACAATGACTGCTGGGATTGTGCATTTCATTTTGGGGAAAGGGTGAGAACTTCTTCACTTATACAAAGGGCAGCTGATCTTCATAGGTGAAACCAGAGTCATTTCACTATTATATGGAAGTTCAAACGTGTGTAAACGATGCATATAGAAGCTGAGGAGCCAAAAAATTGAACTGTGCCAGTTAACAATTTATTACCTCTCAGCACCGAATCCATTGTGTTTTGCCCCACCTTGTGATACTGGAGCTACATACACCCTATAAATATTTTTCTTTTGCCAGCTGGCACAATGTTAACCTGTGTCAATGAAGGGCACTGGAGGACCGATGCAAGGCACAGCAGAGGAAGAGACTTGTTTGCTGTGTGCTTTTTCTTCCCCCAGTGGCTGTGGCTGCCAGCAGCACGTGCAAGTCCCGGTGTTACTCAGCCTCAAGTGGGTTTCATAGGCACCCAGCAGGACCAGCTTCAGCCCCCCAGAACCCCAGCAGGCGGCTTCCTACAAGCCAGCACCAGCCCACAGCATACCTGAGAAGCTCACCAGAACCCCGGAAGATGGCTTCTTGTGAACCAGTTCCAGCCTGACACCACAGCACACTCCTCCACATCCAGCTGGCTGCAGCCACACCTCCAACAAGAACTAAATTCCAGCCTGGGTGGGAGACCCTATCCAAGTTTGTTCTTTCCTCAGATACTCTCCCTTAGCTCTAGAGGTAGTAACTATCCCCTACATTTCCTAGTCCTACATTCTTTAGAGTCTTCAAGTTAACTACCTTTGACTAGTTAATAATTTTAATATTAAAGCTTCCCTGTTGCAATTACTGGTGTGATTTCTGTCTTCTGAATGGACCCTGATTGATATAACCTATTGTTTTCATACTGATGCATCTACTATATCATGGTATTACCCTTTTGACAGAATATACGACTGACAAACTGTATACTTCTCAAACTTAATTACAGCTACTTTTGGAACCATTAATTTGATAATATTTTAAATGACAGGAAGAGGCTGTAATTCCTTGAATGAAAGAAGACAGTTACAAATCAAGTCCAACATACCATGGTGATATAAATGCAAAAAATGATGGTCAACTATCATAATCACCACTAACTTCTAAGTCAAGCCTTGCCATTAAGGACTCTCTCACCTTCAAAGAATCCAGTAAGTCTCCTTGCCAAATACATTCTCCAATCCAATTTACTTTATGCTGTAAAATCAAGGTATTCAGAGCAAAGTCTTGTGAAAACCTGCAGGGGAAAATGTATGGGTGTGCTGTGTACCTATGCACAGGCCTGTGGCTCCCAAGTGTTCATGTTCTCAGGGTCAAAATGAGACAGACAGTCACTCCAAGAAACCAACATGTAAAATATTTTTTATAACATTTTTTACCTGCTGTTTTTCTAAATTGCCCCCCTACCACAAACTTGTAACACAAAGACAAGAATCTGGAAATAGTTTCAAAAAATTAACAGGTCCATGAAAGTGTGTTTAGTTTTTGTTCCCCTAACTGGATTTATTCATGTTACTGATTAAATTAGATCTCATTCTCTCTTACCCAACTATTTAAAGAAAGATTTTTATCTCCTTAAATGTAAACAATACAATAAACTAAGAAATACTCTCATTTGATTGGAAGACAATGGAATTACAAAGAGAAAAGAGATGAAACATAATCTTTTTTAAAAACAGTCCTAAACTAGAGACAGAATTTTAAGGTCTACTAAATGGCTAGATTTCTCCATTTGTGAAATGATGGAAACACTAACAGCTGGCCCTAGATAAAGACCAGAAAGCCCCTTGGGGTGAGTGTCCTGCCATACTAGAGATTTACATGCTATGCTCATGTCTTTCCATCTGCCCCCAGCCCCAGCACCCACCTCCCCGTTCCTACCCTCCTGACTTTGATGAATAGCAGGGACATCACTCTAAGGCAGAGAAGGCCTTCATATAACATGGGGGTTTTAATACACCATAGGAGGAAAGAGAAGAGTGTCTCTGGTATTAAGTGTCAGAAATGATTAACAAAAATTCTTTTAGCCAAAAATGATTTGTATCTGTTTGCCTCATTCAGATGCATTTTCTCTGTCAGAGGTCCCCAACCTTTTTGACACCAAGGACCGGTTTCATGGAAGGCAGTTTTTCCACAGATGGGGTGGGGGAGGCAGGGTGGCAGAGCTCTGCAGCTCCGCCCCAACAGGCCAGAGACCAGTGTTGGCCTGTGGCCCAGGGGGTTGGAGACCGCAGTTCTCAGCATACTCCTCTAGAGTAACCTAACATTTGTTCTATTCTGTATTGTGTAATCTTGCAAATTATTAACCAACTTTTTTTGTGCAGTTAAGAATAAACTTCAGTATATTTTATTAAGAAAAAAATAAATGAGGAAGTTTAAAAGAATATATCCATTCTCCAAAAAGGAACCCTTGACATTCTTAAGAGATTCACCTTAAATACTCCTCAATCTTTCAGATATACTTTCATGGATAAATTTTTAAAAGACCAATTCTTTTATTTATTTTATTGATTATATTGTTAAATACTAATAAAAATTATATATTCTGAGACATAATTATAAAATAATAGAATTGATCTTTCCCAAATCTTTTAGAACTGGTACCTCCAAATGTGCCTTGCCCTCACCAATGAGGTCCCAGTGCTGCCACTCAAGAACAGGGATCCAGGCCGGGCATGGTGGCTCACGCCTGAAATCCCAGCACTCTGGGAGGCCGAGGCGGGTGGATAGCTCAAGGTCAGGAGTTCAAGACCAGCCTGAGCAAGAGTGAGACCCCGTCTCTACTAAAAATAGAAAGAAATTAATTGGCCAACTAAAATTATATAGAAAACATTAGCTAGGCATGGTGGTGCATGCCTGTAGTCCCAGTGACTTGGGAGGCTGAGGCAGGAGGATTGCTTGAGCCCAGGAGTTTGAGGTTGCTGTGAGCCAGGCTAACACCACAGCACTCTAGCCCAGGCAACACAGTGAGACTCTGTCTCAAAAAAAAAAAAAAAAAAAAGAACAGGGATCCAGTTGGCTGCTTTGACAAGGAAGTTAAGAATCTGGATTTTCATGTCAATCATCTATTTTTTAAATGTTCACAATGAATTCACAAAGTTTGCTGTTGAGAGGCTGGGTAAAATAGATTACAGGCAGAGAAGGGAAGCTCAAGCTTGCTATTGTGAAAGTTCTAATCTAAACTTTTAACAGTAAGTAGCTAAAGGGAACTGGAGCTGAAAGTCATCGAAGTGGTGGTGACAAAAGTCTGCAGTCGGCTCAGAAGCCATTACAGTGGGTACTAAACTCACTCAGGATGACGGTCACAGGCAGGATGGAGACAATAACCAAGGAGGTAATGAAATCGGGGAAAGTGGGAATGTTTTCAGGGTGAAGAAAGGAGGCTGCAGCCGAAGTGGTTTAGTAGTCGTGTGGAAAGTCACTTAGTGATGAGAGGTGGTAGCAAATGAAAAAATGAGAATAATTTTTCAATGGCCAATGAACTGATTCAGTCAAAGATGACAACCCTCAAAGAAGATATATAAAATCTACTTTGGGGAGAATGAGGAGATACTGGTCAAAGGGCACAAGATTTCAGATAGGAGGAGTTAAGTTCGAGAGGTCTATTGTACATTGCAGTGACTGCAGCTAGTAACAATATATTGTATACTTGAAAATTGCTAAGAGAATAGATTTTAAGTGTTCTCACCTAAGAGGCATACCGTAAGTATGTAGGTAATGCATACATTAAATATCTTGATTCAGCCATTTCACAATATATGTTAATATATCCAAACATCATGTCATAAAGCATATACATAATTTTACCTGTCAATTTAAAATATGTAATAAAAAAAGAAATTGTTAAAAAAAACTTTGTTTCTCTTTAAGGTTAAAAAGATAATTTTATTAATACTTATGTACTACTTATTACTGACTTAAATTAAGAATATCTTAAGAGGAAGAGAATCATCAAATATTCCTTTTGGGGACACACATATATCACATCCCATCCCCCAACTAGATTTCCTAATCTACTAGGTAGGATAAGAAAGGCATTTATTTATTGCCCTAAATGGGGACCCAAACTGAAAGGTGATTTTCATTAAAAAAAAAAAAAAAAATTCTAAACCCTAAAGTATATTTCTGAAAATGTGTCATAGAAGTATTTTATGATTGTAGACAATTCAGCTAAGTGAACTGAAAGAACTGTACAGATGGGCTCAACAAGAGAAATGAGAAATTTAGGAAAGGTTTTTGTTTGTAGACACAAAGAGTGGGCCCTTCTACTGGCTCTGAGTGTTTCTAGCCAGAGCAGACCAGGTCACAGTACAGTCTTGTCTGTTTTCCAAGCTCCTCTCTGAATGAAGAGTTAATGGAGAATCTACCTCCCCCTCTCTGCAGACTCCTCTAAGAAAAACAGGTGTGAAATGCTCTTCTCTCTTTATGTACAGTTCTTAAAAGGGAAAATTTCTTCTCACTCATCCTGACAAATGGGTGTGGGTAAACATTCCAGAACCTTTATGAGTTTACTAAAACAGAAAAAAAAAAAAAAACACCATAATAAAGGGAAAGAAGTATTTCAAATACCACCCAAGTACTGGTTATATGCGCTTATGTTTTCACCCAGAGAGCAAATACAGATTTCTCCCCTTTATAATTACCAGAGCTGAAGCAAGCTATAAACAAAGGCGAAATTCTAAAGCAGTATTGCTTAGTAACCAAAAGTTCTATTTGTATTTCTAAAAAATACTAAAGGAAGGTGCCTAGTGCACTGATAAATGCAAAATACATTTAACTTAAAATGTCTGCAGTGTTTCTTCAGCTACCAGTTAAGACTTGGAGAAACTCTTCAGTAGAATTCATGTTTACTTTATACCACATATTTGCAGAGCTTCATGACAGCAAAGAAATTATGGGGGGGTGGGGAGGGAAGCTAGGAGATTAAAATTCTGGACACCAATGACATTCTAGAAGAGTTGAAGCAGAAAATATCAAAAGCATATAAAGGTACTTTCAAGGAACTTTGCATGATTGAAAACTAAACAGAGGGCTGAATTGCCAATCTGTACAAAACAGACAAATTATAAAGATGTTTTTACTATCTCCAACCCACAAGATTCCATGCGTTTGGTTTTATTGGTTTTTTCTGATTCTAAAAGTACAATGTGCTCACTATTTCTAATTAACATTTGTTCTTTCAAATATTTGAACTCTTCCCCCGCAACGATCTAATCCTGCACCCTATCTTGGTCATGAATCCCTTCGGTCATGTCCCAGACCCTGTGTTACCAATAACTGTACTTTTCTACAAGCCAAGATCCATGCATCCCACTTGCTGACCACCACTTCCTATATTTCCAGGTTCTTGCCCCTATACCTGAATTCCAATAATCCCTTGACCTACAATCTCCTGTTCCTATACCTTTACAGTGTTGCACCCTTCCCTTCCCTTTTCACCTAGCTTAAATGCCACCACAAATCACAGAATCCTTCCCTTGCAACCATCCTCAACTCCGCTGCTCTGCTTTTACTTCACTGTACTCAGGAAAATCACACCCCTGAAGAAATCCAGTTCTCTGTCTACTCCACCCCTGCGCCTGTCAAGCTGAATACAGCAGGAGAAAATACACAACGTTATTGCTGCATACTACATTTCTCTAGTGCAATAGTTCTCAATTTTTTGTATATAGACACTAATTGTTTCAGCACTATTTGTTAAACAGATTATCCTTTCCTCACTGAATTGCCTTACACCTTTGTCACAAATGTATTGAGCAAATATGTGTCTGTTTCTGGACTCTCTATTCTGTTCTACTGGTCTATCTATACATGAATATCACACTATCTTGTAATCTGTATCTTTATAGTAAGTAATGAAATAAGGTAGTAGTATAAGTCCTCTACCATTGTTCTTTCTCAAAATTGTTTAGGCTAATCTAGGCTCTTTGTATTTACATATACATTTTACAATCTACTTATCAATTTTTACCAAAAAAAGAAATGGGCCAGTGCTACGATTTGGGATTGTATTGAGTCTACAAATCAATTTTGGAAGAACTGACACGTTAATATCAAATATTCTGTCCCATGAACATAGTATATCTCTCCATTATTTTATGTCTTCTTTAATTTCTCTCCGCAATGGTTTCTAGTTTTCAGTGTAAAGATCTTACAGTCTTTTGATAAATTTGTCTATTAGTATTTCATTTTTTGAGAAACAGAACTTTATTTCTTTAATTGTGGTACATAACATAAAATTTACCATTTTAATAATTTTAAGTTCACAATTTAGGGGCAGTAAGTACATTCACATTATTATGCAACTCTCACCACTATCCACTACCAGAATTTTTTTCATCATACCAAACAGAAATTCTATACCTATTAAACATTAACTCCCTATTCTCTTCTTTCCCCAGCCCCTGGTAACCTCAATTCTACTTTCTGTCTATGAATTTGCCTATTCTAGGTACTTCATGTAAGTGGAATCATACAATATTTGTCCTTCTGTGTTAGGCTTGTTTCACTGAGCATCTGTTTTCAAGATTCATCAATGCTGTAGCATGGATCAGAATTTCATTCCTTCTTAAGGTTGAATAATACTCATTGTATGCATATACCACATTTTGTTTATTCATTGATCTGTTGATGGACATTTGGGTTGTTTCCAAGTATTTCATTGCAAATGTTATTTTTTTTAGATGGCAAATTCTAATTATTTATTGCTTGTACCAAAAATGAACTCTTTTTTTTTTTGAGACAGAGTCTCACTCTGTTGCCCAGGCTAGAGTGAGTGCCGTGGCATCAGCCTAGCTCACAGCAACCTCAAACTCCTGGGCTAAAGCAATCCTTCTGCCTCAGCCTCCCAAGTGGCTGGGACTACAGGCATGCGCCACCATGCCCGGCTCATTTTTTCTATGTATTTTTAGTTGGCCAATGAATTTCTTTCTATTTATAGTAGAGACGGGGTCTCACTCTTGCTCAGGCTGGTTTCGAACTCCCGACCTTGAGCGATCCGCCCGCCTCGGCCTCCCAGAGTGTTAGGATTACAGGCGTGAGCCACCGCGCCTGGCCCCAAAAATGAACTCTTGATCTGTTCACACACCTACTCCACCCATGATCTTCCTCACTCCCATGTGTACACCCTTCTACCCCCTCAGTGCAGAACCTCTGAGGCTTCTTTGACTCTATTTTCACAGCCCACGTCCAATCAGTGAGCAACTCTGCTTAGCTCTACCTACGAAATACATCCCAAAGCCAACCACTTCTCACTGCCTCCACTGCAGCTTTCCTGGCCCCAGCCACAAACATCTTTCACCTGGATTACTGCAACACATTCTGAACTGGTCCCCTGCCTCCGTCCATGTAACCTTTTCTCAACAGAGTATCCAGAGTGGCCATGTTAAAACGTAAGTCAAATCATTTCACTTCTCTGCTCAAAAGTATTCAACTACTCACCAGTTCCTCCCAATTTAAATTGGAAGCTCCTGCAATTGCCTACATACTGCAGTCCATGGCCTATTAGGGACTGGGCCACAGAGCTCTGCCACCACCCCCCCGAACCCTTACCCTGTCTGTGGAAAAATTGTCTTCCATGAAACTTAGGAACTGGGGCCGCACAGCAGGAGGTAAGGGGGCAAGCAAAACTTCACTTGTATTTATAGCTGCTCCCCATCGCTTGCATCACCAACTGAGCTCCGCCTCCCTGTGCCCTCTCCGCCCCCCACCCCTGCCGGCCCATTTGCGGAAAAATTGTCTATCACAAAACCGATCCCTAGTGCCAAAAAGGTTGGGGACCACTGGCCTACAAGGAAGACCACTGGGCCTCAGTATGTCTCTGGCCCCACTTCCTGTTTCTCCTCCCCTCACATACTCCACACCAGCTACAGTAGCCTCCTGACTATTTCTCCAACACACCAGGCATGCTCCCACCTGGGTACCTGTCCCTCTGCCTGGAATGTCTTACCCCCATTTATGCATACGGATTCCTCCGAGACTTCCTTTAAGTTTTTCCTCAAATGTCTTCTTCTCAATGAGGCTTACCCTGACTAACCTGTTTAAAATTTTGGCACTCCTGATCTCCCTTACTGTTTTTTTCTTTTTATTAAAACAAACTTTTTATTCTGGAATAGTTTTAGATTTACAGAAAAGTTGCAAAAATATTAGAGATATTTCCTTTCACCCTGTTTGCCCTATTGTTAACACACTGCATCACCAACAAAGGTTTGTCAAAACTAGAAAAGCAACATTGGTACATTACCATGAACTAAACTCCAGACTTTATTTGGATTTCACCATTTGTTCCACCAATGTCCTTCCTTTCTGTTCTAGAATACAATTCAGGATATAGCATTGTGTGTAGTTATGTCTCCTTAATCTCTTCTGGTCTGTAACAGCTTCTCAGTCTTTCCTTGATTCCCAAAACCTTAACAGTCTTAAGGAATACTGGCCAGGTATTTTGTAGAATGTCCATCAATTTGGGTTTTCTCATGACTAGGCTGATGTTTTCCTCATGATCGACTAGGGTTAGGGGTTTGAGAGAAGAAAACCACAGCAGTAAAGCGCTTTTCTCCTATAAGGGGATACCCACTATCAACAGGACTTAATCACTAGTGATGTCTACCATGATCACTTGCTTAAGGTAGTGTCTGCCAGATTAGTCCACTGTAAAGTTACTAACCTTTCCTTTTCTACACTCTAATCTTTGGAAATGAATCACTAAATTCAGCCCCTATTCAAGGGAGGTAAGGGTCTTCATATTTTACAATGCTTTAACATATCATTTATTTTCTTATTCCTCACATTTGAAGGTAAGCTCTAAAAGGGCATGAATTTTTTCTAGATTTTATTTACTGATGTGGCTCCAGTATCTGGAACAGTACCTATAGCATGTAACAGATACTCAGTATTTGCTAGATGACTGAATTACAGAAAAGGAGGTTACCTCACACTCTGTTCAGGTCACAGTCTCCTACCGTGTCAATTTATGCACCTCCCTACCTAGAAAAGTGTATGCTCAGGAAACAAATCAGGTATGTCATTCACTCCAAGGTATTACTAATATGTAGAGTTACCTTTCTCAGTGGTATTTGCAGTTTTATCAGAGGAAACTATCTTAAAGAATGAAGTTATAAGCTAAAATTTGAAGTGTTAGCGGTAGGACTGAATAAAGATATGTAAACTGCTTAGAATAGCAGCCATTAATAACAAGAACTAAAGAAATGTTAATTTTCTTCCATTTCCTTACCCCACAGTTAGGTAAGGGAGATTTTGGTGGTATAGAGGGCTTCCCCTAGAACCTCAAAATATACTTATTCAACCTGTTAATAATCATAAATCCTTTCTGAAACAACGCAGAATATAAATTTTTAATACTCCATATCCCCAAATCCATGTACTATTAATTTCTTTGATCTCTTCCTAAAATCTATTCCTGGCCTGGTCAGCGCTTGCGGTCAGAATATCTAAAATGAGGATTTCCCACAGAGCATCAGTGCTCTGAAAGAAGTGCCCTGGCCTTAGTCACAATCCCCAGCTTTCTTTGAGCATAAAGTTTCTCCCAAGGAAGAATGTAGGCCACACTTACAGGCACAGGCCTTACTTTGTGGTTAAGAAAACATCCTGAGATTTGAGGGAGAACATGTTCTCCACTTTCACAACTGTAAAGATTTGGTCAGCAGCAGAAGCTAACTAAACTTGGTATTATATTTTAAAATACCCATCCAATAATTAAAAATGAGTACATGGAAGCAATACATGCTCTGCATGTTTGTTAAATTTAGAGAACTAATCTGATTTTGTGCAATACTTGCTGAATACAATCTCTCAGAAAGCAGGGCAACCATGCCATTTCCGCTCTCTTCAACAGACATCTTCAGCCTTATCAGCATGGCTGCTCTAACGCAGCTAACTCTGCCAAGTACTGTTGTCCTGAAGAACAGCAACAGGGACAGGAGTCAGACTTTAAAGTCATTAAATCCTGGCAGTCTCATTTCATTTAGGACACTTTTAATTTTTCTCAGGTCATGAATCAATAAATATCTGATATTAGCAGAGCTAAGAGAAAGCATCTTGGATTCCTTTTTTGGAAGTATGTTCAAAAACAAACCAGGTAAGAATCATGGCCAGGAAAATTTTTCCTAACTGCTATAGAACAGAATCTTTCATTTAAAGACAAAGTAATTTATTAAGAACTCAAAAAATCAGCCAAATGTAGAGAAGAAAAGGCTATGAAGTAGACTAGACACGGCAAGCTATATTCTTTCCTGTAGATGCAGCAATAGAGAAACTTTTATGTAAATCTTACAAAAGAAGAGAAAGTTGAGATATGATCATGTTTATTATTTTGTTCATTTATGCACTATGCATTTATTGTTTACTGTGGGCCAGGTACTAAGGTGGAGTCCTAAAAATACAAAGATCAGTAAGACACAGATCCTGTCCTCAAGATGACATAAGAAAGAAGGTTAAGATTTGTTCTGTGTGGCCCCAGAGGCAGGGACCAGTACCAATCGGTTGGAAGTTGCATTATAAAGAACTTTCTAAGCCTGCATCTCACATGTCATCAATGACAGTATTCCAACAGAAACTGGATGTCCTAACCAGGAACAGGAGACAAGCATCGGCAAAAAAAAAATCCTCTACTTTGGGGTAATTTCATGTCAGTGACTTCCTGTTTTCACTACAGAACAGAAAATTCTAGGTACTTTTTTAATACTAAAGTGAAATCACATCTATTTTGAAACTATCTGAAATACTTAGTGGCTGTTCTTTATCTCCTCCAATTTTTCAATTGTTATCTTTATGTTAGGCTTTCAGTTTCTCAGAAATTCAATTCATGCTGCATACTATTTTTCTTCTAGCAGCAAGAGCCTAGCATTGTATAACATCAGCTAGTCAGGACGTAACCTTTTTACTGAAATACATTAATTGGTGTAATTGGTCTGATGTGTCAGCACAATATTTAGAGCACGGCTAGAGAACAAATATTAACTAACTGAAATGTTTATTGCTCAATATACCAAGATCAATAATACTTTAATGAAAAGTTGAAATAACAGTTGCAATAACGTTCCTCATATGGCAAACTGAAAATAACCTCCACATATAGGTAAATATATAATCTATCAGAGTTTTGAGAGGATTTTTAAAATTTTTAAAGACTAGCAAAAATAAGGATGGGACTTGCAAATAAAACATTTTTATGGTCACATCAATAATCTCAAAAATACCACAGAATGATGTTCGTCTTAATGTAACTGCACTTCCCATGACATGATGAGAATATTATTTACAATTCAAGTAATTTTCTAAATTCCTCTTGGTCCCAGGTGAAGCCTTTCTCGTAGCTTTTCCTCACTGACATCTCCCCTAAGGTTCAAGTTATCTTCAGTCATATTGGTAATACATGCTTACTCATTAATTTATATATTTGCTCAACATGTGTCTAATTTTCTCTATCTCTTTTATAGCAAGCAGTTCACCATGGAGTATCTTACATTACAAGCTCCCAGTAACAGAAATGTCTCATAGAAAAGAGCTGAGTGATGGATAGATGTTCAGTACATACTTCTGGATGATGACATTAATTATCAAATAAAATGATTATTTGAAATTGCTTATTTTCTAATTCAAACTGAAGACTTATAAATGTACCACAAAGTCAAAACATGGAACGGTGAAATGTTTAAAATTCCTTAAGCAGAAATGACATGCCAGTCTAAAAGATGCAAAAGCAAGGGCATTTATATAAACCAAATATCAGGTACCCTAAAGCAAAGATAGTAACTTAGAGTTCTGTTACTATGGAGCTGAACGCAAGTCTGCTGCTGTATTTACCACGACACAGTAAAGACAGACGAGTTCTACCATCTTCACAGCTCAAAGCAGAGTAAATGAAGAAAATGTAGGCACATCAATACAAAATACCTTTCCTGGTATGAGAGGAAAGTCCACTGTGACGTGATATCAAGTATCAAGGAACAAATACTTCAGTGTTTACTGAGAGCAAGGCACGGTGCCAGGTGCTGTGAGGCTGGCAAGGAAGACCCACAAGAAGGATGCTGTTTATATTAGCCAGGCCGCTTAACCTCTCTGAATCTTAACTCCTGATCTGTCAAATACAGATTAAAATCTTATAAAGTGATTATGAAGAAGAAGAGTGCAGCAGTGTAAAGCCCTGAACCAAATTCGGGCTCACAGTGGTAGCTGTACTTGGTACAGTGACGATGACCAGCCTGGTGACAGCATCAGCTACAGACAGTACTTGCTCTCAGAGGGCTCACATTAGAGATGTCAAATACTCCACACGTGTGCCTGCCTGTCCACATTCACACCAAGCCTTGCCGTGGCTCTCTTTCCTGCTAACAGTATCTGTGGCATCTGACCCCTTCTCCATATAAGGTCCTAGGCATCAACTAAGTAAAATTTTCACAGACAACGACACCTACCTCTGCTATTCTGACTTTGGAGTATAGTTGTGAAGATACAACTGATAGCTAGCAGCTGCCAAAGACTTCCTATGTGCCAAGAACTCTTCCACATATTTTACATGTATTATCTCATTTAAGCCTCTCAACAACTCTACGTACGACATGAGCACTATTATTAGCCCCCCTTCCAGATGACAAGGCATGGCATGTTCACATAAAATGTGAAGTAACAATTTCTTACAGGAATGCTAGAATCACAAGGCAGTTTCAACCATCTGTCAGACTAGTGGGATGGTTGTTAAGTAGTATAAATTCAGAGGAGAAAGAGACAATTATGTTTGAAGGTCTGAGAATGTTGAGAAGAAACGAACTTAAAGCTGAAGAGTGAATAGGATCTGCCCAGACAAAGACAAAAGTCATTACAGGTGAGGTGAAGAATGTGAACAACGTTACAGGAATGGGAAAGTGAGACAGCAGAACAATCGGACAGGAGTGGAGAGCTCTGGTCAGGAAATAAAAGACAAACCTGGAAAGTTGGGTTAGCCCCGGAGTAGGGAAGGGCTTGGAACGGAAGGCATTTGCCTGAGGTCTTGTGTATGTTTGCCATTCCTAAGTCAGCCTTTAGTTCGTTATACCCAAATGACATTGCCAAGCAGGGTCTGTGCATAGGTGGTCATCTATGCAGGGTGAATTTAAGAGTCTAAAAGCTTCTAAGCACAAAAACCTCTCACCACCAGTTTGACAAGGTACCCAAAATTCCAAACTGAAGTTATCCCGACCATCTATATTTGGCATACAATTGGCTAGGCACAACCTCAGCAGTGGTTCTCAAACTCCAGTGGGCATCAGAAACAACTGGAAAGCTTATTACAGCACAGATTGCTGGGTCCCACCCACCACAGTTTCTGACTCAGTAGGTATGGGGTGAGGCCCAAGAATTTGCATTTATAAGAAGTTCCCAGGCGATACTCAATGCTGCTGGTCCACGGACCACACTTTGAGAACCACTGACCTAAAAGAATGGAATCCAACAGTGGTAAATTCTGATTGGGAAGAGAAAAATTTTGCATGATGTTGTCTTAAACAATAATATATGAAGGAACTCCTGAGTGAAGGGGAAGAGACTAGGCATGTGAAGGCACTAAAACAAACAAGTTAAGTACTGAGAGGGCAACAGCTCTTGCTATGCTTAAAATACCAAGTGGCCATTTCTGAGCACCTTTTTGGACAAATTATTATAAAAACTATGCTAGAACTCAATGGCAGCCATCAAATATCTAAGATGTTTAATTTTTATTTGTATTGGTCCCATAAATATATTCAAATATTGACAGCATTTACAAAGGAAGTAAATGTGGTTTTATTCTTCTTTAATGTGTTCAAGGGCAGGGGAAAATATTACAACAGTACTCCTACAATTAAAAAAAATGCAAAGAATTCATTAACAAAAAGTCAGCAACAGCACTGCAAAGAAAAGAAAAAGGGTCTCCCAAGAGCTAATAAAGTGACAACATTTAACTAGCCTTCTTTAAAGCACTAAATACTGTCATGTTGATAAACTGTGTATAATAAGAACTTTTATTTTTAGTTCTGAGTTCTGCGTCAATTTCAAGATTGTATTTTCTCTTTCACACTGCTTTCCCCTTCATGTAAAAAATCATTGATAGGCTTGGCATGGTGGCTCACACCTGTAATCCCAGCACTTTGGGAGGCCGAGACAGGAGGCTCTCTTGAGTCCAGGAGTTTGAGACCAGCCTGGATAACACAGTGAGACCCTATCTCTACAAAAAGTAAAAAAAAAAAAAAAAAATTAGCCAGCCATGGTGACAGCTACTCAGGAGGCTGAGACAGGAAGATGGCTTGAGCCCAGGAGTTCAAGGCTGTGCTGACCTGTGATTATGACACTATACTCCAGCTTGGGTGATAGAGTGAGACTCTGTATTAAAAAAAAATCATTGCTATTTCCTATTGTTATGACTACTTTCAACATTTTGATCATCTCTCTGTATCTATAAATATTTAATATGTGGAAGTTTTGAAATTTGAAAAAATTTGGTAGGATACTTTTTTCCCTTAAAATAAAGGGAGAGTGACTTGCAAAAGCCAAAGCAAATGAAGGAAAGGACTTATATTTTACCTCTTCAGGATTCTGCTTCCTTTCTATTTGAATCGTGTTTCTTTCAGACCTTGTACTTAAATGTGGTTTCCCAATATCAGTTGGCCATCAAAGATTTTAAGGTAATATAAAGACTTTCAGGTTTCCATCTTTCCCACGCAGAAAAAAAAACCACACACAGACATGTCTAGTTCAACACATCATCAAATATATTGCAAGGGTGAAATTAAGCTGCTGTGATTAGACCTTTTTAAAATTTCCTGTGGCAAAGCTGATGAACTCTCTGTTGTGCAGGTACTGCTCTCCTCTGGGCCAGCAGTTATGAGACACTGGTCACGATGTCATTCCGTGCCACCGCCACTCGTTGCTTAAATTTCTGCCTAAGCGGTTCACTTTGATCCTAGCTCATCTGGAATTTCTCAAAATGATATAATAATGGCTTCTTTTCTTTACCTTTGGTATAATCCTTAAGATCATATTATTTTCTCCTACTGAAAACATTTTTTTTAAACAGAAATAAATAGTGCGCTGTAAATAAATCTGCAAATAATACAAACAAGCTAACTTAACACTGAGGTCCTGTAGCATTGCTATAGAAAAGTAATATAAAAGTAAACATTAAACATTTTAGAGGCACATATTGAGACTGGAAAACTAGTGTTTTGTGATATACTCAAGAGGTTTACAAAACTCAATTCCCTCGAATATCTTTGAAAGTGACACAGATTGTCATTTATACTTTTTTAAATTGAATTTTTCTGATTATAAAAGTAAATATATGAGTCATTCAGTATTCACATTTCTCAAAACTTTAGGTAAGTTTTGCCTCAAAAGAAAACAAAAATGCAAACACATACAGAACTTCAGTAATAATGTGCATGATGAATTATTTAAGGAGAAGTGTACTGATTCCTGCAACTTATTTAAAATGCAACAAAATGGAATGATGGATAGAAGGATAGACAGCTGGATATACATGTGATAAAGCAAGTATTTCATTATTGATAGGCCTCAGATAGTAGGTATACAAAGGTTTACTATAAAACTCTTTCAACTTTTATGTTTGATAATCTTCATAATAAAATGTCGAGAAAAAAGAAATATAAAATTATCATAGAAAAATATGGAAAACAAAGAAAGTACGTAACAAGAAAAATAAAGGACCACACAGATACCATTATATATAATGTTTTGTAACTTGCTTTCACCACTTAGCAATATATTAGGAGCATTTTCCTTGCTCTCTAAATATTCTTCCAGATGGAATGGAATTCTATTATACAGCTGTAGCATAACTTGTTGTTTCCAATCCTTCACTGTTATACATCTGAGATGAACCCCTATTATATCCATCTTTCTGTACATCTCTATTTCCTTAGAAGAAAGTCCTAGAAGTAAGATTTCTGGCTCAAAGGGAATAAACATTTTAAGATTTTTGGTACATTTTTGTTAACCTCTTCTCCAGAAAGGTCTACCAATTTACATTTGTAATAGCAGCATATCATAGAGCCTAGCTAACCAGAGGCATGGTTTTAAATTTTAAATTAAATGCTTTCATAAATAAAATTTCTCTATAACCATCATTTCTGCCAAAAGGACAAAGGCTTTTTAAAAATCTAAAATAAACAATCCTAGTATCCAGGAGTAAGAAAATCATTAAAAAATGATAGGGATATATCAAAGGGACACAGGAGCCAGCTTGCAGGAGCTCTTACTTACTAAATTTGGGACAATTTAAGCATGAAAATGAATAATGAATTAAAATATTTTAAATTTGAAAAAGAATCTTTAAGTCCACAATCAATAAATGAATGGATGAGTGAATAAATAAAGGAAAGAAGAAGAAATAACAAGGGAAAATGCATTTATGCTAGCACTTTTTGCTTTCTTCATAGTAAACTATCATAATAATATTTGATTCAAACAAGAATCATCAATGGATGCAAAAAAACCTTGAGTACATGTTTGTTGAGAGAAGATATTTACACAGCCCCAAAGTATTTACCAACAGCTTAATTGTTAATTACAAAGGGAAAATAGACATTTTTACTGTGGAGAAATTGGGCGAACCCCAGTTAGCCAAGGGTTCAAAATTAACGTCCCCAATGATGGGACAAACTGACAACATGCAACTCCCCTTAAGACACCCCAAGACCTAATCAAAACTACATAAACTTAAACTACATAGGAGGGGGCAGGAAATCAGTTAAACCCAAAATGAGAGGTATTCTACAAAACAACTGTCTTGTACTCTTCAAAAATGTCAAAGTCTTAGAAGACATACAGAGAAACTGTTCCAGATTAAAGCAGACTAAACAAATACTAAATGCAATATAAGATCCTAGATTGGATCCTGGGTTAGAAAAAAATTGCCATAAAAAGCTATTATGGGAACAACTGGCAAAATTTGAATATAGTCTGTATAATAAGTAATACTGTTGTACCATTGTTAAATTTCCTGAATTTGTTAATTATACTGTGGTTATGTTATTTACCCCTGAAGTATTTAGGGAAAAAGATACATAGCATCTGTAATTTATACTCATGGTTCACTAAAAATAATATGAACACACATAAATCAATAATATACAGAGATAAAGCAAATTTGCAAACTGTAACTAAAGGGTGAGTCCAGGATAAAGATATACTAGATTCATGGTACTATTCTTGTAATTTTTCTCTAGGTTTAAAAGTTTCTTAAAAATTAAGTTTTAAAGACTTACTGAGATTTTAAGTAAATGCCATTTTTTTCTTAAAAAAAAAATAATATATACTTACTGAAACAGAGGAAAGTAATACACATTCCCTAAACCAAAGGTCTACAAATACAGTGAAAGTAAATAGTCGTCCTTTTCCTTCTCACATATGTTAAATAGATTGGTATATACTTTCTCCCCATTTCACTAAGTTCATACAACATATATTTAATCAAGACATTCTTAAAAAGTTGCATGAAGAACTGCAAACATTTTATTAAATGTTCCACTTCTTCTAAAACTCATTGGCCAAAAACAACCAAGTGACATGGGATTGAATCTACAAATTCGAAAAAAATCCAGAGCTCATTATCTCCATCTTATCACTTAGAAAACACCTATCCAGCAAGCCAACACACATTTCATAAAGTACAACAATAATTTACACAAGAAATGCATATTTCCTTTGCAATAACTGCCAACCCCCTCTTCGTAACTTTTTACATCTTAAGTTCATGCTGATTCAGTACATGTGGGGAGGCTTTTCCATAACTGACCATGTCTCTTTATCACTCACACGCACTGACTAAGACCCATGCTGAAGTGAAGTGTTTGTTTTGCCTACTTTCAAGTTTGGGTTATCCTCTTGCAGTTTATCGTAATCAACTGGATTTCTAAACTACACACAGTGGCAGGATTTGACAGTTTCCAATTCCTGCTTCCATCCCTGTGCTTTCCTATGTCATTTTCCTGGCTCTCTCAATAATAGTAGAAAAGGTATCATATACATATGATGGGGGGGAAGGGGTTGGAGTGGATGGGTTGCGATTAATGTTTTCCTATCAAAATCTGTTTCATGTCTTATAGTCTTTTTCACATCCAACAATCATATAAGAACATGTTCACTGTACTAAAGTTGCATGATGTAAAACTTAAAAATATTAGCATACTTATAAACTTCCTTGACTATAAATGGATGGAATTGGTTTATTTTCTATTTTTCCTTGATCAATTAGAGGTTCCAGAGTTAAAAACAAAGAAACAGGGGTCTGGCCTTCTGGATTTCACTTGCCCCTCCTGGGCCAGCTTAATACATGTCTTTCCAATCTATAAAACGGGGACAATAATGCTTGCCTATAAAGGACGCAATGAGTTTACGAGCTAAAAGGACTAGGTTCAGTCAAGAGTAAGAAATGGTTTTATTGCTTGGTTACTATTAAAAAATTATGTTGATAAAGAAATGGAGGGAAGAGAGAACAAATTTCCTCTACCTAGTACCCTTCTGTTTTGTGTACACATGGGCTTTAAAAGCTCTCACTTCTTAATGCTTTTCAAAGCCTACAGCTACCCCAAGGCAGAGATATCTTAGTCTTTCTGACCTGGCTTCATCAACTGTAAACACAGCTGGTGATCACACAATTACACAGCACTGCTGCGAGGAAACCCACAAAGTGTTGCCATCGGGTTTCCTTTTCTAATCAATTGCTGTGGTTTGCTGGCAGCAGTTAATGAAAAAAATGAAATCATTCGGGGAGATTAAACGACACTTACAGAAAAGTTCACTTTAAAAAGATACTGTAAAGGACAATAATTAGCCAAAATATGACAAAACTAGAAATGACCAGAACAAGCTCCAGAGGGTAGTCACTAAACATTATCAATGTACTGAGCCCCTGCAGGTCAGCTCTGCAACTAGTTTTGTTCTCGAGGTATCAAACTGAACGTGGGGACCGTGTTCTGTCATTCCTGGGCTCTGAGCTCATCTAGGACAAGAACAAATCCCAGACTCTGAAAGCCAAGACCCTTTTCTGATTTTACTAGGAAGGCAGCAGTCTAGCACCGATTAATTCTTTATTATATGAAGCCTGTCACTGTTGACCTTAACTAGGGGTGAAATCCAAGAAGCTGGAATTGCTCGTTTCGGTAGAAAAACAGTGCCTTTTATCTTTTAAAAGACAACTCCTGATGTCTACAAATTGAAGGAGAGAACCTGGAAAGGGGATGAAAACATTAACCGTTACTCTTTACTGACCCCTCTTGGCTGCCCTAGGGAAGAGAAAAGCCTGAACCCGGGAAGGTGGGAAGGTCTGAAATCTCACCTCTGCCTCCTGGAGAGCCCAGAGAACTTTCGCTTTTCCATGCCATGGAAAGAAATCCTCTCACTTCAGATGACCCCTAGTAGAACTCAACCCTAAAGCACACGCTGCAATAATTTCTATTTATGGGGCTCCCAGAATGGAAATTGGGAAACAGCCTCGTGGATCAGCTCCAAAGGCCTTGCTAGGTCCCTTGCAGCCCTGTGACCCTCTAACTCCAGGCTGGAAAAGCTTACATAAGTGCTCTCAGGACCATTTCTGACAGCAGGAAAAGACCTTACCTCTTTCTCTATTTTGAGTAGCTTCTTTACAGCCACCTCCTTGTCCTGTGATATCCATTTGGCTCGATAAACACTCCCAAAACTTCCTCCACCGCAGTTTTCAAAAAACTGCAAGTCATCAAATTTAATTTGCACAAAGGAGGCTCCGAGAGACGACATCTCATAATGACAAAGTATTATACTTCCACAAAATCTGCAGAGAGAAAGAAAAAGAAGAGTTACAAATAGATCAGGATGAATTCTGTGAGTCCTACTTTAGGTAACATAAAACGACAGAGTCCTAACAAAACTTCCAGAAAGGATCATGATGATTTAGGAGGAAGAAAAGCAAGACTATAAACAAATCAAAATGAAAACACTCACCCTGGCAGCCCATGCAAAACTCAAGGGCAACTTGTCCAGACTTTGAAATACAGCTGTCCACAGAGAAATGGCTCAGATTTCCCCCCGACAAAACCTGTAGCAGCACTTCCTTCACATCCCGAGGAGCTCTGCCTAAAGGCTACTGTGTCACCAGGTCTCCTATCAGGAAGCCCTGACAAAAGGGAAGCACGCTTTCCACAGCAAGTTTGCATAGCTCCTCTGGCATCTGAGGCACGCTGTCTCCGCACGCTGCACTCACTTCACACAAAGTATACACAACCTAAGCTGCGGAGCATTCTGGAACAAGGACGGCCAAAAGGCTGAACACACATTCAATGTTTAGGCTCCAAAAGCAAAACTTTCAGCTTAGGGACGATAAAAAAAGCTGGCCAAGTGTTTTCTAAAAGTGGCTCCCTGGATTATGTACTGTACAGAACTTAATTAAAAAGTAGAAAATGTACCCTTGATTTACAACATATTAAGTCATACAAAGAACGCTGCTATGGATGTTAAATATATATATCATACTTATTTCCAGAGGAACTGATTTACCCTCCCAGATATTATTACAGTGATTTTTTTGTGCTCTAAAGAGTTTTACTATTCTCCAGGTAAGTGGTCACTATTAATACCGTATACCAAACCATAGATTAGCAGGAAAAAAAAAAACACCAAAATCATACAAACAAGAAAACATTGACTGAAATTTTGAACCTGCATAAAAAGCTAAAAAATGGTGAATAAAAACATTTGAATATATATATCTTACTATAATAAAAGCAAAAACCAGAACCTTATGATGAGGAAGCAAAAAGACAAATCCACATTTGTAGGACATTCCACAAAACAACTGGCCTGGGCTCTTCATTATTGTCAATGTCATGACAGATTTTTTTTTTTTTTAAAGCAGGGAAACTTCTAGCATAAGGAAAACTTGAAACATGATGACTAAATGCCATATATGATCACTGATTGGATTTTGGATCAAAAAATCTACAGAAAATATTTTGGGGATTTTAGAGAAATCTGAATACTAACTATACATTAGATAATATTTCATGGCAAATAATGGTATTTTGGTTTTATAGGAAGATGTCCTCATTCTTGGGAAATATATGTATTAATAGACATTGAAAGTATGATATCTACAACTTACTTTAAAATGGTCCAGCCCTGGTCCCTGCCTACCCCTAAACCAAAAAAACTCTGTGAGTGTGAGTGTGAGTGTGAGCGTGTGTGGGGGGGGGAGAGAGAGAAGGCACGCAAGTGTGGCAAAATGTTAACTGACACATCTAGGTGCAAGATATATGGGCATTTTTCTACTCTCTCCAATTTTCTCTGAGGTTTTTTTTCCCTCCAAATAAAAAGGTAGAGGGACACAATTTGTATCTTTATATATTGGCAAAATTTCTCCATCAACACTTGAGGCTTTGCTGAGTGATGTACACAGTTAGCTCAGAGATCTTAATGTGCAGCTGACTAGCCACCCCGTTTTAGGAAAATCAGGTCACTGAAGAATGCTAATTCCTCACGTGAAGTCAAACGCTGCTGTACTTTGAAGAGAAGGCAAGAAAGAGGAAGGGTTGTATATCCTCTAAAGTTTAGAAGGCAGGTTAGAGTCTCCATAAAAATATGGGGGGGGGGAAACATAGCATCCAGACACAGTCTATAAAAATATTTGAATCAAAAATTTACATTACCAACTTTCTTGCTACAATTCATATTAAGTTAAACATAGGAAAGAAGAAAGTTTGGATAAAATTTAGTACAGTGCCAAAGGTAGGTACATTGAGTAGGAAAGCTAAAAAGTTTGTTCAACGAAATGTAAAACATCATTGGCAAGATTCTCCCAGAATTATAGATGCTAGCTACATATTTTTATTATTTTTATCAAAGCATAAAAAATGAAATAGAACTACAAAGATTATAAATAAAAAACAGAAGTCCCTGCCCTAGTATTCCCCACACCCAGCTCTCACTCTCCAGAGGTAATTAATTTCAACTCCTTTAGCACTTTCTTCTGATATTTAACTCCATATTTCTAAATAATGTGTTTATGTCACTACTTCTTAATTTTTCCATTTTAAATATTATCTATTAACTTTTCCTGTGGAAGATAAAGATTTAGTTCTTATATATGAACCTTTACCTCCATGTGTACAAATAAGTCACACTAACCCAGTGCTCCCTGCTTCTAACTATGTTGCAACATTTGGTTAAGTCAATATTCAGGGCTTACAGTAGTCTGAGAAAGTAAGTATTATTCCCAGCAGTGCCAAGTAGGATTTAATAATTATATCTCCTTTCCTGGATAACTTTTTGTTTCTCCTAGAGTTATTAGCTGCCTTGTTTTTGTTTTTTGTCGTTTGCTTAACCTATTATACTCCTAACTCTTACTCACTTCATCAAACTCTCCCAAGAACTGCAAAACTCTCAATAAAGTAAAAGCATTAGGTAATTTCTCTTTTTTTCTTTTTGGTTCTATTTTTTTCTTGGAGACATTCCTTCTACACACTTCATCCTGATTCAATCTGGCTGGAATGCTGCTCTCTAGGCCTGGCTGGGACTTCCCTTGGCCACCATCCTAAGAATTTCCATCACCTTTTTCCTCTGTGGAGAACCCTGCCTTTGGATTTTCTGTCTTCACTTTCTTGGTTGATTCCTTCATTTTGACAGCACACATCTCCCATTAGCTACCTGAATATGGTACAAAGAACATAATGTTTTGAGAATCTGTATGTCCTAAAATGTCTTGATTGGTAGTCTGGCTGGATATGCAATTCTAGGTAGGAAATAATTTTCCACATAATTTTGGAAGTATTACACTTCATTTTCTTCTAGTTTCTAATGTGGCTACCAAGCAGTCTGATGATACTCTGATTACTAATCCTTCTTATATTATGTTTTCCTCTCTGAAAGCGTTTAGGATCCTCTATTCATCCCTGGAATCCTGAGTGGTCATAGGATATGCTTAGGACTGAATCTTTTTAATTCATTGGTAGGTCACTTGGTGAACTCTTTCAATCTGTAACTCTTGTCTTTTAATCCCAGGAAATTTTCTTATGTTATTTCTTCACCACTTACAGCCACTGTTACTTCATGTCTTGTCATTTCCCATACACACATGAGGATTTCTCACATCCCCATACCTTTGCACAGCCTAATGTCTCTGCTTTGAATGCCTTTCTCCACCCAGCAAACTCCTGTCCCTGGCCACCTCTACGAACAGAGTTAAATTCTCCCTCTTCGATGTTGTATCACCTCTCTTTACCCATTCATCTTTCCCACTTAATTCCCACTAGATAATAAATTCCCTAAAGGCAAAACTCATTTCTGTTTACATCTGGGTCTTGAGCACCTAGCACACAGCCAGGCTCAGAGTATGTGGCTTTTCCATTAAAAAATTTTTGTTGAATAAATGGTTTCTGGTTATTCTTCCATTATATCTTTTGCAGCTGGAAAGATTTCAACCAAATTATGTAAATTTTTTTTACAAGTGCCCCCCCCAAGAGGATTCTGATTTGGAAACTGTACCCTAGGCTTCCTAGGAGACTGAGAGTATATGTAGGACCTCCAGTGTTGGGCCCCTGAGTCCAGAGTGGGGCAGGGAAGAAGAATAGAGAAATTCTTTCCAAAACAGAGATAGAAATCTGACCAGAATGAGATTAATGAGTCGATCTAAACCCTGTCTTGTACAGCAAGCCCAGGGAATATGGATGAACTGAGGAAGGATCACTCACATCTAATAGTGACCTAAAGGGTGGCAGAGGAAGACTGACCTCTGAAAAAAATCTTCACCCCTTAACATAAGGGGAAGAACATGAGGCAATTAGCCACGTTCTTCCTAGAATCACTGTTACTTCCTTTGTGATACACCCTGCTACTTGGGAACTGGCTATATGCAAGTGAAACTATGCAATTACTTGAAATGCTTTATTGAGACCATAAAAAATGAAGTCTCGTCTGATTACAGAAGAAACTATTAATAATAACCTAGGGTGTATGAGTACAGGTTTAACTCCAGTGAGCTTGGCAAAGCACCATGAACTTAGCTGAAAAACTGGTTGAGATTCCCATTCCCATGTCAGACCACTTAGACGTATTTTTCTCCGTGAATTTTCTCTCCTTTAATTTAAAAATTATTATTCTAAGAGGATGACTTATGACCAGAAGAATGAAAAATCTGAGTTGCTGATTATTCATACTTAGGGCATATTAGGGAAGACTGTTAAGTGATCAAATCTAATTTTTCAAATGTATTTTCCAGTAAATACACCAGAATTTAGTAAGAGTCACCTATACAAATTTATTTACTTAGTATATCAAATCACATATGTTGTTTTCATCTCACCACATTAAAAGAATTGCTCTTACACAAAAAAAGCAATTTTTACTCCATGGAACAATTCTCAGTCCTAATTTTGTAACATTCTAATTTTTGTTTCATAAACTCTCAAAGCTGTTTTAAATATTCATTGTCTGCCACAATGAGGGTAGGTAAGTAAGAGCAGGAATATCACAAAAATCAAAGCATCATAAGGCACCACAATTATGTAAATGTTGAAAATCACTAATTTGGTGGTTGAAGCCAATCACTTGAGTATTGAGTAGCATGCCAAAATTTTTAACTGAAACTTTTGCTTAAATTAAAATTCAAAAAAAATTTAACTATTAACTAAATTGTTGAAAGCACATATAGTACATTAACAAATTACCAAAAGTGGTACCATATAAAGGTGGAAAATCTTAAAGGGAGTATTTTCTACTTTTTAAAGTTCTCTGCTGTCTTCTCCAAAAAAAAAAAAATGGACTTCATTTCTCTATTCATCAATCTTCTATTTTGCTTCTCGATTTTTTAGATCAGTATTGATCTCAAGTCATTTTCTTTCCCTCATTACTTTTGCCCCAAATTAAAAACAAAAACAAAAAATAAAAAAGACTCCATTAAAGTTCTAACATTAAAAAAACAGGTTTTAGAATTAGACAGATGTGAGTTTGAACTCTGCCTCCACCTCTCAGTAACTCTGAACCAATCACTTTTTCTCAGATTATGGCATTTCCAGATCAATAAATTAAAAATTCCAAATCCTTTCCATTTAATGTCTCAAAATTGATAGCCCAAAAGTTATCAAGTTTGCACAATATTATTTGACTTCATTGATAAGTTTTGCTTCCAAATAACAGATATTTCAACACGGAAGCAGCATGGTCCAGGGGAAAGACCCCTATTAAAGAAATCTAGTAGCAACTCCAAACTTACTAGCTATTCGACCTTGGGCAAGGCCCCACGCCTCTCTGACCTCAGTTTTCTCATGGGCAATAATATCTATTCTGCATAGTTGTTGGGAATTTGGAGATGTCGAGACAGTGCTTCTGCGACACTGTGCCCAGTGCTTGGTATACGATAAAATAACTATGGTTTTCTAATTATTTTAATAAGCTTTGATATCGTATTTAGCCATCTATGCCTTTAGCTTTTGTTGTCAGATATGCTCTTCTCAATAGTTTTCCTCTCCCCATTTTGAGAATTATTTTATATCTCTATTAATTTTGCAAAGCAATTATTCATAAATAAATGTAGTACTGATCCCTAAATTCTTATCCTCTTTCTTTGTGTACGTTTTAATTTGTTCTTACTCCGCTGTTTACTGCTTTGGGTTTGGATAATGTTTGAAACATCTATCTTACTAGTAAGTAATTATAACTTCTTTTTCTTTCAAACTTTTTTCATAAGGTAAATATTTAAGTTACAAAACACAATATTTTTGTTTTTGCACTTTTTAGATACTAGATTCTAGGACCTATTTATTCAGTGACAGCACTCACTTTGGGAGGGTCCTGGAGTGTACCCACTCTCCCTGGTGGCCACTGTCTTCTTTCAGGTCTCCTCTACTGCCTATCAAATGGACACCTAACTCAGGGAAACTGCAACTTGCTCATCAAATGCCTGCATGTCATAATTTTTTTTTAATTAAATCTATTTTATAAAAAGATTAATTTTACTAGCAAAAAGGTCTTTGGACTGTCTCTGGATGTTTTTATCTTTTAGTTTTACTATTATTTCTGATTTTAGATCCTTCCTTTTTTCCTATCCTTAATTTATACTTTCCTTTTTCCCTGCTTCACTGAAGTTACAAGTTCATTTTTGGTACAACATAGGATGAAAAATTTACTTGTTAGTTTTATCATGACCTGAATATGACCAAAAAAAGAACTTTTCCAAAACAGCTCTCAGCCTCCAACAAATTATTTTGCTAGCCTTGTTGCCCTAATACTGACTTATGCTAGTAGTATTTCAGCCTCTTTAACATAGACCAGTGAATAAATTAATAAAAATGTGCCTTACCATCATGAGTATTAAAACAATAACACTGGAATCACTGTGCTGCAATTATTTCTTTTTCCTACAAGTCCTATCTTCAAAAAAAAAATGGAGAAAGCTCTGGTTTGGTGTATTTAGCCAAAATGCCAAGGTCAAAGATTCTATTCCTGAACAGGATTACTGTTCTACTATTTTTTTTAAATCACTCAAAAAGATAAAAGCTGCACTACTAGTTAGAAGAGACTAGGTATACAAATAGAACTAACTAGGACTGTGTCTACCATAGATACTTCCTTCCTTCCTCCAATGCTGCTCATAGACAATAGTGTACCTTATATAGAATAGGATGGGATTAGTGAACAGAATTTCTTGAAGTATGGACAGCTGAGAAAACCCAACTTTAAATGAGAATCTAAAAAAACAGAATAGCTATTGTTTCATGTTTTCTCCCCTCCATGTGTGCTTTACCATATAAATCATGTAACTCTCTTGCAATGGTTAAAAGCAATGGTTAAAATAAAAATAAGCTAGTTAAATGAAACGTTCTTATTTGTACTTCAATATTTCAATTAATAAAAGTCAACTTCCATGACATGCTTCCTTGTCACAATTGTTGTTACCGTAAGTGAAAGACGGGAGCAACAGGAATGCGGTTGGTGTGGACACTGATGCCACAGAAATGTCACCCGGAAACACGTGTTGTCAAACGGAGCCCAATTAGGAAATATGAAGTGGGTCCGAGTCACATCATGGGCCACTGCAAGGGCTTCTGGTAGCCTGAGGAAGAAAATGGGGCTAGAGCCCGAATACAGTGAGGGAGCCGGGAGAGGGCAGATTTCTAGGGGCTGGCCAGAAGAGGAATGCACAGGTGTACAGATTGGGCGGCGAGGAGAAAGCAGCAGCCCGGGGGTGCACAAGGCTCACTGCAGCCTGCCCGCCTCTACCCATCCCTAGGTCCTGCTGTCACTCAGCTCTTGTTTCCGCCTGAGCCATTTTCTGTCAAATAGAAAGTATCCGACCATCTTGGCTGCTGACAAGCAGGTACAATTTTGGATTGACGGCCTAGAATGAACGCTCCCTGAGAAGGGTAAATACAAGGGTTAAAACTTGGTAACCTGGATGTCACATGAAAGATGAAAGGAAATGGGGATGTGAAAACTAGAGAAGACCAAGATCCTATGTTATGCTTCGCTGATCGAGAGGTGACGGTATCTGTGCACAAAAGTTACATAAGGAATTCCCAGTTAGCAGAGTTGTCCTGCAAGAAAACATGCCACCCTCTTTAGTAATGAGTGAGCCATCACTGAGAGTGTTCGATGGGAGGTGGGGGTGTAGAGTAGGAGACTCCTGCATCAGCTAGGAGAGCAGAACGAATGTTTCTTTCAGATCCATTCCAACCCTATGAGTACGATGACTAATTAACCTACTAAAAAATATGGACAGTCTCTCTCCTCTCCCAATGGATGCAGTCATGAACCTGATATCACAGAAAAGTGCAGTGATCAACATCAGTGATGGAAATAATGGAAATGACTAGGCCATCCTCCTAAATTTCTCCTCCCAAACTGGAGAAGAAGAGCCACATTCCACATTTCCATCCTACACTCTCCTCTCCCTTCTCCCCCCTTCCCAAGGCAAAGAGCTCTCTTCATTTTGAAAGCCATAGTATAATCCCAGAATATAAAACTCTTTGGGTGATGATCTACCCTCATTCTTTTCTCAGCAAAATGGAATCCTAATATGCATGCAGTGGGCTGGGCTGCAAAGCTAAATGGTGCAGTACCCTTCATAAGAACCAACTCCATGCTCTTCATCTGCTTATTCCTGTATGCAGACAGCCCTGCACAAAAGGTGTGTGAAAAAAATACATGTCCTACAGCACTGATTCTGCTTTAAGATTTGGGGAAATAAGGCCAACAAAGTAGGCAGGCCTGTAGTCCCAGCCACTTGGCAGGCTGAGAGGCGGGAGGTTTGCTTGAGCCCAGAAGAATAAATATGTGTCTGTTTGTATTGGTTTGTTCAAGTAAGTAAAACAGAGTAGGACAGAAGAGAATGCAAAATCCACATGAATTTTTAAGTTTAAATATAAGATTTTAAAGAAAGTACTTGCTTATAATGGTAGTATTTATGGCTATATTTACAGATCCTTGAAAGAATACATTCATTCTTCCCCACAGAAGGGTACTGTGGCAGAAAAGTTTAATAAGCAAAGAGTTACTCCATGACCTGCACACAGTGAATCTTTCCTTCTCTTCTTGGTTTTCCTACATGAAAGTCCAGAGTCGAGTCCAGAAATAAGGGTTTGGGGCCCTGAAGACAAGCTGTACTCAAAATCAGCTATAAGAATTGTTCCAAGAGATTGTGGTTCTGGCCTCTAGGTCTGCAGTTCCCAACTTCCAGTCCATGGACTGGTACTGGTCAGTGGCCTGTTAGGGATTGGGCCACAGAGCTCTGCTGCAAGCAAAGCTTCATCTATATAGCCACTCCCCATTGCTCTCATCATCACCTGAGCTCCACCCACCTGCTACCTGTGGAAAAACTGTCTTCCATGAAACCAGTTCTTGGTGTCAAAAAGGTTGGGGACTGCTGCTCTAGGTCATAACCATCTCCTGTTCACATAACTCCCAAATTCCTCAAATTCTTCATATAGATATTTAAATGCATTAATTTTCAGATTCTCCTCTCAAAAAACATTATAAAGCTATATACAAGCATACTTTAGAAGCTCTTATACTCAAAACAGTAGAGTATTTATGAAAACCTCCTACCTACCCTCTAAATACAAACATAAGTATGATTTGGGAACATGGCAGGCTACCAAGGACAAGCCTTAGCTGGTACAGGTGGGTGCTAGGGTTTCAATGGTCCCTGCCAAAACTCTTATTGAAATGTAATTGCCAATGTAGCAGTACTGGGAGGTGGATCCTTTAAGAGGTGATTAGGTCCTAAACAGATTAGTGCTGTTATCGCAGGAGTGGGTTCATTATCTCACAAGTTTAGCCTCCTTCCCCTCTGTCTGTCTTGTGCACCTGCTTCTGCCTTCCACCCTTCCACCATGGGATGATCCTTGCCAGATGCCAGTGCCATGCTCTTGGAATTCCCAGGCTCCAGAATCATAAGCCAAATAAACATCTATTCCTTATAAATTATCCACACTGTGGTGTTTTGTTATAGCAGCAGAAAACTGAAGCGCAGTCGGACAAGCAGCTCTGTATATAAATTGAAAGGCATGATAAAATACTCTTCTCTATCACTTAGTGGCTAAAGTTTCAGGCACTAGTTGAAAAATTTCTATGTGTTATCTCATATACAGTCATTTTTACCCCATAATGACATTTGAGTCAATGATGGACTGCATATACAATGGTGGTCTGGTAAGATTATAATGGAGCTGAAAAATTCCTGTCACCTAGTGACATTGTAGCCATCCTAACATCACAGTGCAACATAGTACTCATGTCTTTCCGGTGATGTAAACAAACCTACTGTGCTGCCCGTTGTATAAAAGTATAGCATATGCAATTATGTACACACAAAACAACCATGTTACTAGTTCATGTATGTACTACACTATACTTTTTATCCTTATTTTAATGTAGCCCTTCTACTGAAAAAAAAAAAAAGTTAACCATAAGCCTCAGGGAGGTCGTTCTGGAGATATTCCAAAAGAAGGCATTTTACCACAGGATATGACAGTTTCATGCATGGTCTTGCTCCTAAGGACCTTCCAGTGGGACAAAATGTGGAGGTGGATAGTGATATTGATCAGCAGTCCCCAACCTTTTTGGCATCGGGGACTGGTTTCACGGAAGACAGTTTTTCCACGGCCCCAGGATGGAGGGGGGCATTCAGGATGATTTAAATGCATTACATTTATTGTGCAGTCAAACCTCTCTGCTAATGATAATCTGTATTGCAGCTGCTCCCCAGCACTAGCATCACTGCCTCAGCTCCACCTCAGATCAGCAGGCATTAGACGAGATGAGAAATAAGGAGCCCGCAACCTAGATCCCTCGCATGCACAGTTTACAGTAGGGTTCGGGCTCCTGTGAGAAGCTGATCTGGCAGGAGGTGGAGCTTATGCGGTGATGTGAGTGACAGAGAGCAGCTCTAACTACAGATGAAGCTTCACTCACCTGCCCACAGCTCACCTACGGCTGTGCAGCCCAGTTCTTAACAGGCCATGGTTGGGGGTTGGGGACCACACACATTGATGATCCTGACCCTGTGTAGGCCTGGGCTAATGTGTGTGTTTGTGTCTTAGTTTTTAACAAAAAGTTTAAAGAGATTAAAGAGTAAAAAGAAAAAATTCAAGAATAAATCTTGTAGAATAAGGATATAAAGAAAGAAAATATTTTTGTACAGCTACACAAAGTGTTTGTGTTTTAAGTGTTATTACAAGGAGTCAAAAGGTTTAAAAAATTTCAAAGTTTATAAAGTTAAAAAAGTTACAGTAAGCTAAGATTAATTTATTATTAAAGAAAGAAAAACATTGTTATAAGTTTAGTGTAGCCTAAGTATACAGTGTTTATAAAGTCTACAGTAGTGTATATCCTGGGGGCCTTCACACTCACTCACTGACTCACCCAGAGCAACTTCTAGTCCTGCAAGCTCCATTCATGGTAAGTGCCCTACACAGGTGTATCATTTATCCTTTATACTGTATTTTTACTGTATCTTTTCTATTTAGACATGTTTAGACACACAAATAATTATCATTGTGCTACAATCTGCCCCCAGTATTCAGTACAGTCACGCGCTACTTAGGTTTGTAGTCTAGGAGCAATAGGCTATGCCATGTAGCCTAAATAGGTTATAGCCATCTTATAGCCTAAGTAGGTGATAACCATCTAGGTTTATGTAAATACATTTTTTTTATCACCCCGCTGGAGGTACAATGGACTGATCATAGCTCACTGCAGCCTCAAACTCCTGGGCTCAAGTGATCCGCCTTCCTCGGCCTCCCAAGCAGCTGGGATTATAGGCACACACCACCACGCCCAGTGAATAAAAAAAAATTTTGTAGAGATGGGGGTGTCCCTATGTTGCCCAAGCTGGTCTCAAACTCCTGGGCTCAAGTGATCCTCCCACCTTGTCCTCCCAAAGTACTAGTATTAAGGTATAAGCCACGGTACACCCAGCCTTGTGTAAGCATACTCCATGATGTTCACATGACGACAAAATCATTTAACAGTGCAGTTCTCTCAGAACTATCCCTGTCATCAAGTGACACGTGACTGTACTTACACTTAGGAAGCAGCTATTACTGTCCCCTATTTATATGTGAGAAAAGTGAGGATCAAGGGTATAAAAGTAGCCCATGCCAACTACCTAACATAAGTTAACAATTGGGATTCAAATTCAGTTCTGACTCCAAAGTCTTATCATTTCTATCATGACTTTTTTTCTATTTTTATCATTCTGTCTCCTTCTAATTTCCTTTTTTTCCCTCTTCAAATTGACTTTTTTTATTACAGTAATTACTAGATTGCTTACCATCCGCCTAAAGTTTATAATTTGAGGCTTTAATTTCCTATTAGCAATTGTGACACTGGGGTTAAGGTGTCAGATATGTGGCTGCTTTGCTCAGAATCTTCTACTGTGTTGGGATTATTTAACCGCCATTAGGGCATAATCAATGTTCTGCTGTCCATAGGAGGATCTAACATAAAAGCACCCATGTAGCAGTCAAATCAATATAAGCTCTAGCATTCACAGCTCTCTTCTCTTAACAGGTATAGTTTTCTGGTCACAGCTGGAACTCTGCTTATTTGTGTGTAGTGGGGCAAGGTTAATAGCCACAAAAGAAGTAGCCTAAATCTTCCCTGCAGTAAGACCAAAAAAAGTCTTGGCTATTCCTGTTACATTTAGACAGACATCTACCCTGTCAATCTGTCCTAGGTAAAATAAAATGGAAAACAAATGATCCAAATTGATTTCTTATTTCCAGCATTTCAGAATACAGATATAAGGCTATCTTATTCCAAGAAATTCTGTATCATCACTGACACCTTTTCCCAGTTTTAAAAAAAAATTGATTCTCTCCTCTGAATCTATCAATTTCCAAAATCAACGATCCATTTTGCTCTTTCACTTCACACTAATAGCTTCACTTTATGTCTGACCTCTTTTCATAAAACATCATTGTAATTTCTCCTGTGTTTTCTCTGATGATTAGATTATTCACTTCATGCCCCTCACAATTCCTGTTCATAATTTTGTAGCCCTATCAAAGTCAGTTTCACTGCTCATTCCAGATAGGCACTGAGCCAATATATTGCCAATAACACTCACTCTTGAGCTAACTTAAAATACACAGTGCAACTTGCCAAGTTTCCTTATTTGGCAAGAAGGCCCCTTAGTTCCCAAGATCTTTGACCATCCATTTTTAGATCCAAATCCTCGTGCTTAATATTTGGATTTTTCTGTCTTTCTCTCCCCTCCCCCTTAAGGTGTCCTTATGTATTCCCTAAAAGAATAAGAAAAAGAGACCAACCATCTCTATTTGCTTTCCTAGACAAGAAAAAAGTGTCCTTGCGATTGCACTAGGTCATTTACTCTGGAATTATTACCACTAAAACTTTTGATTTAAATACTATCTTGCAGTTTTAAAAAATGCCCAAATAATCACAAAAAGTTATAGTAGGAATTAAATTCTGAAAGATTAACATAAACAGTGCACACTGCTGCAAAAGACCATTTTTCTTTATCTTAATTCTCTCTTTCCAAACAAACTAAATTCCTATTCATTTACAATCTCCCACATCTCTCACTATTGTAGCAGAAATTTAAAACAAAGACTCTACAAATAACCAAAACCATCATTAAAATGCAGCCATCACATACTTTTTTGAAAAATCAAAAAAAAAAAAAAAGACATGAAATCTCACTGTGGAGAGGGGCCTACTACAAAGAAGACATTAATTGGCCTTGAATCACTTGTTTATTTTTGTCTTTAAACATGTTTGCAGGTTTGGATCCACTAAATCCTGGCTTTCCATTTCAACAAAGGTCAGGGAAGCAAGAAGGTTTTCCTAAAACAGCTTCAGGATTAAAATAAGAATATGCTTTGGAACTAACCGATGAGCACACATGCGCACATAGTAAAGTAAATTTCAGTGGAAATCAACCAGGGGAGAAGGGGAGCAGCAAAAACCCATCTATGAACACTATTTAGGTGACCAGCACACCTTTAGCCAGGACTCAAACATTACAAAAGTTACCCATGTAACCTAAAACATTTGTACCCCCTTAATATTTTGAAATTTTAAAAAAAGAATATTTACAAACGGTGAGATATAATAATCAGCAATATATATACACTTTAACAACAATCTCAACTCAAATATCCTCAAATTTATTCCGTAAAATGATTCTCATACACCATTATTAATGAGAGCTGCTTATTGTAATAACTCTGAAATGGGCCCCTAAATGGTGTTGCTTTCATTATTAAAAAAACTAACAAAAATAGTAATTAAGTTCCCGATAAACAGTGCTTAGGCGCGATCTCAAGGCGCATCACAAACATACATTTTTGGCAATCTAACAATGATGCCTCCCTTTTTTCCCCGGCAATTTGATGTCACTTTGCCAATTTTGGGTTAAAGTTTTTCTGAAAGCTGTCACGAGCGAGCCGGCGAGGCGGCGGCCTGGGCATGCACCTCTGGGCCTGGGCGCGGGTCTCGGCGGGGAAAGCCCGGGGGACCTGCGCTCCCCGCAGCCCAGGCGCGCGGCAGGAAGGGCAGGGAGCATCGCTCCGGGCGGGCGACGCCGCTCGCGGCCCAGTGCCGCAGAAAAGCAGAAGTTGGTAGCTCCCCTCGCACGCACAGATCTCTGCCGGAAAGTGGCCTGCACCCTGCCCTGACTTGGGAGACTGGCGTTCCGCCTCCCGAGAGTGCCCCGGTCACCCACTACGAGGCCGCGGGGCCCGGCGCGCGGGACGCCCCCGGCCCAGCCGCACGCCCGGAGCAGCCAAAGCCCGAGGCGCTCCGGCCTGCGCCCCGCTCCTCCGAGCTCCAACTTCTCCGTGGGACGGGCCCGTACTTTCGCGAACCGCACTCGGTCCGTCGCGGACTCCGCGGGCGCCGGGAACGCTCGTTGCGGCCTCCGCCACCGCCCGGGCGGGCCGCGGGTCCGGGAGCGGCTCCCCGCAGGGGCCCCCTCCCCAGGCCGGGTGGACTCCCGGCTCCGGCCCCCGGCAGGGCCTCAACCCCGAGACGCCGGGACGACTCGCGAGCGCGGCGGGCCTTGCCTCCTCCCTCCCTCCCTCCGCAGCCTCCAGCCTGGCCCTACCTGGCTCCCGGGCCGGGCGCGAGCAGCAGCCGAGGACGCCGAGGCCCCGCGCACGACGAGGGAGGCGGCGGCTGGGGGTCGCGAGGACAGCGGCCGGCGCGGCTCCCACGCTTCCGCCCGAGTCAGGAGTTGAACATTCCGCCTCTCCGCGCGGCGCCAATGAGGAAGACAGTCGCGGCAACAGCACCACCTACCTCCCAACGCGGAACGGCCGGGCCTCCCCGCTCTCGCCCCGCACGCCCGCTGCCCGGCCGCCGCTCAGACGCGCCCGCGAGCAGGGCGTGGGGAAGGCGCTCGGGCCTCGCGGCCTGCGCCCCGGGGGACCATCGCCCCAGCGCCCTGGAAACCCCCGAGGCCGGGGGCGCTGCGCCGGGCGCGCCTGCCCTCCACGCACCTGCCCTGTCGTGGGTGGAGGAGGAACGCTGCGGCGGGGAGGGGGGGAATGCCCCTTGCCCCCAGTACCTTAATATCTTTTTGGCAAGTTAACGCCACCTATTCCTTCAGCTCTGTCCTCATCAACAAACATAGGCGCTGGGGATACAAAGTAAGAAGTTAAATCTCTACTTGCAGAGGGGACATACATGTAAAGAGATTTCAAAGGAGATAGGACTAAAGGCTTCCTCAGTGGAATGAATGATCAGTAAGAACCTCTGGGATTTTGAGCAAGGGTCATGGTCTGCTGCTCTGGTTGGCGACTATAACGGAGCCAAATTCAGATGAGCAGACTAGAATCTATTGGAAGCGTAAGCAAAAAGTGGAAATGGGCGTTGGGAAGAAAAGAAAGAAATTGTTGATTGGGGAAGATGGGTCAGTGGAAGAAAAGTGAGATGAGGCTCCAAGGGTATGGGCAACATTATCCAGGGTTCTGAATTTGAATTTTGTTACCCATTACTGGGGAACTGTGGAAAGTTAGACTCAAGGGGGTAACATTTAGACCAGTTCCCAGTGGTTGCAGGTTGGGTTGCTAGCATGGAATCAGAATTAAGTGGTAGATATAGTCACTACTTGGCTATGGAATCATGAGGACCTGAGTTAGAGTATTCAAAATAGAATTTAAAAAAAGAAATTATTGAGAGACATGTTTCAGGAAGAGGCCACAGAAATTGGTGACCCATTAGATTTGGAAGAGAAGAAGAAAGAGAGATGATACCAAGATTTCAGACCTGGGTGACTAGAAGAATGATGGTGTCATTGACAGAAATAGGAATATGTAGAGGGGAAGCTGGCTTCATGTTGAGTATGAGGTCATAGGAGGAAAACCAGGTAGAGATGCAGCAGTTGAAATATGAAACTCAAGTTCAGAAAAGAGGTCAAGAGGGAAATAGAAAATTTGTAAATCATCCAATAGGTTAAAGATATGAAAGTGGAGGGGTCGGTGAATATAGGTTACAAAACAACTTTCTAGTGTGTTATTCAGATTGTTTAGTTTTCCTTTTGATAAGGACTAGGGATTTTAGTGATAATAAACTCTATTTTGGTAACTGAGAAGTTAGAATTGATGAAAACCGTCATGCTAAAAAAATTCATAATGTAGGTAATCAAATAACTCTAAAAACTATCTGACCATTAAAGGAAAAACTGAGGCTCTTTAGCATAGACCCAGACATGAGGAGACACTGGTGATTTTGCCTTTCCTTCAAAGGCAATTGATTGTGATGGAAAGGACACTAGACCTGAAGTCATAGAACCTACCAGTTATCAGTGGGGGCACTTTCCTGGATAGGCCCTCAGTTTCCTCCTCTGCAAAATAAGAGGGCCTAATTAGATGTTAGTTATAGGTTCCAGCTTATTTATTTATAGACTAGTCAAGTGCAGTAGTGAGAAGGGGGGAAAGGAGTTCAATCTGTAACTGACTGTGAACAATCAAGTGAGATAACTCACTACCTCCTTACCTGGTTCCGGCTTTCAAACTATGAATATATTGCTTTCAATTTGGAGTACATGGCTTAAAAGATTTAATATTTTTAGCCACATTACTCTCCCGTCCCATCCATTTTTCCTTTGTTCTATTTTCCTCATATAATTAGGCTAAGACAATAACCAGCAGAAACAATGAATACTAAAAATTAGTCTTACAAATATACTTAAATGATAATCTGGTAGGAATTCTCTTGTCTTCCCAATTAGGTTGCAAGCTCCTTGTGGTCATATCTTATGTTCTGTTGTATCTGTGTGTGTATTGTCCGTGGCTAAAATAAATACATAATAATTGTGTGATAAACTGATTGCCTCAAGTCTGATTTTTCTTCCATCAAACTGCCTGTTTCCTTGTGACTATATTGATCTCTTTAGGCCCCAGACGTAATAGTCTAGTGAGTATTTGCATCACTGACTCTGCTTTTTTGAACTTTTAAATCTCTTTGAAAATCTATTCTCACCAGGCAGGGTCTAGTTTCACTAATGTAAATAGCAATAATAAAAGAGACCTACTCAACCCTCTCTTATCAAACCTTCCTATTCCTTTACTTCAAATCTTTCCACACTAAAAATAGATGTACTCTCAGCAGTGGGGTGGCTTGGAAGTTCTTAGCACCCTCTTATATCTAAGAACACCCTCCAAAATAAACATGCAATCTAAGCAAAAAAGAGTGTGTTTGCAATGTAAGGAAAAAGTTTCCTGACCCCCACCCTCACCCCCATTCAATGGGATTGCTTCCCCTAAGCCCCTTTAAATAGAAATTCTGGAACTGCCACCAGCTATCAGTGGATCAGGGAAATGCAGACATAAATTCTACTAATGGCAGAAGGAAAGGTGATTTAAAAGGAAGAAGGTAGTCTTTATCTTTCCCTCTTATAGTGATAAGAGCTGTGGTGCAAGCAGGCACCCAGGGGCATTTTCTCTAGCCATCTCAGTTCTCCATCTGAGATCGTGAATAGTCTATGTCTGACTCATAGCTAAGAATTAACCACCTTTTATACAAAGGTCGGCACTTTACCTCCTGTATGACTCTGAGTCCCTGGGAAATAAGGTTACCTTAAAATCATAAATAAAGTTTAGGTCATTATTTGAGCTTAGTTTTCACATTCAATTTGAGGATCAAAGAGATTCACAGGAATATTTAATACCAAATTCATTTAGGTGCCCTGGGACATGAAAGGAACAGGGGGATAAGAAGAGATATTGGGGACCTTAGCAAAATTTATTCAATGAGCATTCACTGTCAGGCACTATGCTGAGCTTTGTGATTGATTATAACAGTGAACAAGAGTAGTCCCTTCTCTCACAGAGTTTGCAGGGTGCAATGGAAGAGCCAGCAAAGACACAAGCAATCACATGGTAGTGTACTCTTAAGGGGGCAAAGATGGTGGCTTATAGCAGGCACCTGGCACAGTTTTGGGGGAGTCAGTGAAGGCTATCAAGTCAAAGAACCTCTAAGTTGATACAGAAGAATAAAGAGGATTTGCTGGACAAAAGAGGGAAAGGTATTCCATTCAAAGGGAACAGCGAGTACAAAAACCCAAGAGAATTTAGAAAGTTCAAGGAATAAGTTTTTTAGATATCTGAGTAAAGACATTGCCAGGAGGGAGTAATAGTCTTTATAGTGGTATTAATAGTAGTAGCAGTACCAATAATAATAGAGATGGTTAATATTTCATGAGTACTCATGTGCCATGCACCAAGCTAAGAGTTTTACACAGACTCCCTCCAACTGGTTTTCACAATAACCCTACTAGGTAGTTGAAATCATCATCCCATGCTATAGGGCAGGAAAAAGTGTTGGAAAGCTTAGGCAGCTTGCCTTCCCTCAGGGAGAAAAAGGTAGATTTTAGGGCTTCCTCTTTGAGATCAAGCAGTTCTCCAACTTTGTGATCTTAGGACTCCTTTACACTCTAAAAAAAAAGTCAATAAAGATGCCAAATAGCTTTTGTTTGTGTGTGTTATATCTATCAATATTTATCATATTAGAAAATAGAACTGAGATAATTTACTTATGTAATTCATTTAAAAATAACAGTAAGCCTACTTATGTTAACATAAGTAACATATTTTAGTGAAAAATAGCTATCGTCCAAAATTTTTTAAAAATTAGAAGAATATCCTTGTTTTACATTTTTGCAAATCTCTTTAATGTCTGGCTTAATAGACAACAGCTGGATTCTCATGTCTGCTACTGTTATTGTGTCTATTCCAATATCATGCTGCATGTGTCCTCTGGGAAATTCCACCATACACTCATGAGAAAGTACAATGAAAATAATGTCTTAGAATTTTTATGAAAAGAGTTTTGATCTTGCAGAGGGGATTCCCCCAAAAGGGGGAATCCAGAGAAGCTTCTTGAGCTGGAGGAAGTCGGTTGCCTTGACTCTGCCTCAAGACACAATATAACAGGACAGCTGCATCAAGTAGCGAAGAGAGCACCTTGCTAAATGTCAGAAAACCCGGAATGTGGCTCCAGCCCTATCCCTGAGCAACTGTCCCTTAGTTGGGACCATGCTGCCTGACGGTCATGTGGGATGACAAAGGCCTACTTGCCTGAGTATTAAGTCCTATTAACTGCTCACTCTTTACTATCCTTTGCCATGTTACCCTTCTTTAAAATCCTAGATCTAAAATCTGACTGCATCATAACTGAGTTTGTCATACCCTTTCAGCATACTTTATTACAAGAAACTCATGCTCTTTCTTAAAAGATTTGACAGTTGATATGATTTTCTGGCAGAATCCTAGAGTTATTTACTTTTAAATGGTAAGTGAAGGGCTGGTAATGACGTTGAATGTAAACACTAGGAACCAGCATGGGTTCATTGAAATCAAGATATGCCCAGTTTTCACTACTGGAATCAGGTAGGACAGTGTGGATCAGATTTCAGTGAAACATTTGACAAAGTTTCTCAGGTGGCTTTAGAAATCAGAAGGAGATTTTAACTGATGACAACACAACACAGTGAATTGCTATGAGGTTGAAAACTGAGCCACAAGTACTGATGAACGGATCCGTGTTCCCAGGGAGAAAGTTTACTAATGGCATGTTGCAGGGCTCTGTCCTTTATCCTGCCCTCTTCTACATTTCAGCAACTTGGGTGAAGACCTGAGTGGTATGCATAACTAACTAAGGACTAACATGAATTTAGAAGGAATATCTAACGAATTGGGTAGAAGAATCACATCAAAACTCAAAAACTTTTGCTCAAAAACCTTTATTGACACCTCCTGCCTAGTATGTTAAGTCCCAGCTCGTTAGGGCGCAATAAAGAGCCACCATTATATTTTCCTGCCCAACATTACCTCCCATCTTCATGGGCCTCATGTCAAATGGGACCACATGCTTTCCAATCTGCGTGCTTTCCTTCCCATTACTTCTTCTAGCATCTCTGCTGCTTTGAAGGCCCAGCTAAAATGCTCCCTTTCCCCCAAGGCTTTTCCAATCCTTTGTCAAGAGGATTTTCCCCTTTGGAGTCTGATAATACTTTCGCTCACCTTTTTGGTTTTGCCCCATATGATGATTATTATGCCTGTTATCTCCTACTTGTCATGAGCTTTAAGAACAAGATCCACATATATTATTATGTCCGTGTAGACCCACTTCAACTGACACTGGACATTGCTTGCAAACACTAAGTAAATATTTATTCATTTGTGAAGAAAGGAATAAAAGAAAGTGAATTCCTAATTGGATTATCATTCAAGTAACTACATTTAACTGTCTCAGAGAATTTATTTGTGGAGAAGAAGGATGGAAACTAACGCCGTGTGAACACTGATTCTATGTTAGGCATTTTATTAGAAGCCCTGCAAATATATTATTTAATTATTTGGTTAATTTAACCTATAAAAGATGAACTGAAGACTCAGAGATGCTACATATTAATAACTGGCTCGATATCACATTGCGAATATGTGGTGAAGTCAGGGTAAATAAACCCTGATCTGTCTCACTCTATAGCCGGTATTCCTTTTATTGTACTGTACATCAGGGGAAATGTACTTTTACAAGTTTTTGATAAAGAAGTGGGCTAAAGAAGCACCTATCAGTCTCTATAATTCTTTCTCAAACAAAAGGCATAGCCACTGCTAAAAATTGAAAAAAAATGGGCCTATTTTATAATATGTACTTTAAGACCTTTGTACAAATCAGGGAAAATTCCATTTATTCCATGTCTTAACACATGCCTTCAGGTAGCATTTTTTTTCTAAATAATTTTAAACTTTTTGGTCTAATTTATTAAAATAAAATTCATTAACTAAATAGTGGAACTCTGAAAGACTGGTACAAGAGTTTTAAAATTTTAAATAGATGACGTCGCTACTTTGTCATAATTAACAGTTCGAGATTAGTCTCAGACCTCTGCAAAGAATGTCTTCTCACATACAAATCCGCAAATACTACTGAAGTATTCAAGAAAGAGCATCCCCAGGTAGAAAGAGATGTCCGCGTGTGGGTAGGCCCACCTTCGGTTCTTCCACCACTCTCCCTCTAGCTTCTCCACCTCCTCCTTGGGGTTTGCTTACATTAGTTCTCACTCTCATTGCTGTACCTGGCAACCAAGAACACTCTGCCTCCATCACAGGTGTGGTGGTGGCAGCCTCTATTCACAAAGAATATTACTGAAATCTAAAGGAAAGCAAACATAATATAATTATGTAAACATAGAACGTTATGAAAATAGTCAAGTTTCTGCAAGTGAGGCTTCTAAGCTTTAACAGATTCAATAATTAGAGATGAGCTTTCTACCCCAGGTAACTATATCTTAGGCTCAGGTAAGCTGGTAAAATGTTACAGACACATTATTATTTTCCTATAGTCCAGGGCTTCCCAGACATACATCTTGCTGTTTCTTCTGGATAAACCAAATTCTCAGACTCAAACTTCCAGACATTCTAAGAAAGCCAATGATATAATCCCATATGACATTCAGTTATAGCATCAATTTCTTGAATTTAGGCACATGTGTTAGAGAAGGAAAATTCTTCCATCTGTTGATATCTGGCAAAGCAATAATTATAATTCATAAGGTAATTATTAATTCCATTTAATAATTGCTCATAAGTAACCAAGTGACATCAACCGTCTTTTACATAAAATTTTCAGGTATCTGTAGATTTTTCATGGTCTTTTCCATTATAAACATCAGATGATACCATTACATAATCATCTGTCTTTAATAGTAATTCCTTTTTTTATATGCATTATTTTACTGATATGCCTGATCTCTGTGTTTTCTTCATTCTGCTTGCCACCAAAAAGTATACAACTAAGCAATATAGTTCCTCTGGTTTGCCTAGAGAGGGAATAGGGAGTAAAGGAATGAGTGCTTCCCAGGACCTATCAAATGTGCATTTATCAACTTATTATAATCAGAAAGTCCTGGTCAGATGTGAAAGTCACTTTTCTATCCACATTGCTTTTGTTTTATTCTTTCTCAAGTTAAAATTTTTCCAACTAATATTTTTATAGTTTCTACTTGTCTTTTTTTTTGCCGCCATTGGCTTTTCCCTAACTTTGTAAGGTCCATTTGTATTAAGACCCTGTCCACATTGTTGTTTGTAACACCTTCCAACTTAGTAGCACCTGCAAATTTCATTAACGTGCTATTTACTCCTTCTTCCAGATCATTAATAAATGCTATTTCTTATGTATTAAATTTTGCGGTTGAATAGATTTAATTTGCTGTTGTAATTCCAATGCATGTTTTCTAAAGACATAATGCAGTTAAGAATGGTCTTAACATAGGCTTAAATCCATACCCAGTTTATAGTTATTTTACTATTATGCAATCCGTTTGTGTTCTCTAATCAGCACTGTTGTGAGCTCCATTGAAGCCATAATCTATTGATTTTCTCTTCCCTGTTTTTCAATACAGTCATCATCATGGCTTTAAATGCACAGCAATAGCAGAGTTAGAACTATTGTTGTCCTACTCTAATCCACAGCTATTTATAAAAGGAAATTAAGACTTTTTTCTCAGTGGATGTTCTTCCACTGATTTAAAAAATGTTCCACATTAAGAAATTTATTTTATAACCATAATATTTGATTTTCTTATGCATAGTATCAGTGTTCTAAAAGGAAATAGATTCTAGGTCTTTTATACAAGAGAGTAAATGTAATATAATAGGTATAAATATATGTTTTATGTACTTATATAAAAATACATTTAATATTTTTTATAGATAAAAATAGGAGAGTGTGTGTACTATATACATATTTTAAATAGATCTGCTGACTCCCTGACTCCTAGAGAATCTGGGTGGTTTTGGTTTATATAATAGACATGCCACCTGAAAATCAGAGAATGAGATTTATTAAGCCTTTGCTTCATTTTCATCACACATCATCCTCCTTATTAGGCTTTCTATGGTGCAAGTTAATATTTTCAAAGAGACGAGGTCTCCTACATCCCACTTACTGCAATACTTACATTCACATATTGCAATATTAAAGCATTATACATGAAATCAGTCTTCATGTTCCTATGTAATATTTCCAGGAAATATTTTCTTTCCTTTCTCTCTCAATCTTTCTTTCTTTCTTTTTTTTTGATAGTGTTACCAGAATATGATCCCATGGTAATATTTTCTTTTCTGCCTTGAGAAATTCACTTAACCTCTCAAACTCAGTTTCCCCATCTGTGAGTTGTCCCCCTCATTTCCTGTCCATCTCAGAGTGTTGTCAAGTTCAAATGAGACAATTAAAAGTGTTTTTATAAATTATATAAGAGCAAATAAAGGCATTGTTTTTATGGAAACATAGTAAAGGAAGACAGAGATTTTGTTTTAATTGAGAAATAAAAACTAAATTTCTAGAAGATTTTCCATGTTGAACTTTCAGTGAATATCCATTTTTCAGTAAATGTCAAAAGACATGCTCTCCTTTTATATTTGGCTTTCAATGAAATTGAGTTCTGAATCTAAGACTTGTAAAGAAAAAATGTATTCATTTTAGAATTTTCCTAACTAAACAGCATACAATTTTATATCCCAGATTTTTAAGTAATTCCATAGTAGACCTGTGAATTAAAAAAAAAGAGAGACAAGGCAAGGCGCAGTGGCTCACTTCTGTAATCCTAGCACTTTGGGAGGCTGATTCGGGAGGATTGCTTGAGCCTAACAGTTCAAGACCAGCCTGAGCAACAAACATAGTGAGACCCCATCATGTGTGCCTATAGTCCCAGCTCTCAGGAGGCTGAGGCAAGAGGATTGCTTGAGCCCGGGAATTTGAGGTTGCAGTGAGCTATGATTGCACCACTGTATTCTAGCTCTGGCAACAGAGCCAGATTCTATTTCAAAAGAAGACAAGACATAATAATAAAACCAAGAAAAATTTCTTTAGCTATGTAAAACACTTTTTCATTTTTTAAAATTGCTTTTGAAGTCTTAATGAGTTGAACTTTTGTTGAAAACCACTTAATTGGGTTGTTTATTAATTTATTTTTCATCTAGGACAGTTCATCTCATGTAAATTTTAGAGATTCCATGAGAATTGATTTTCATTTTTTCCTTTTTTCTTTTTAATTATTAAGAATACTTAATAGTTGTATATCTTTATAGGGTACATGTGATGTATTGATACCAGTACACAACATGAATTAATCAAATCCATCACCTCAGGCATTTACCATTTGTGTTAGAAACACTCCAGTTCCACTCTTTTAGTTATTTTAAAGTATACCCTTTTTGTTGATTATAGCCACTTTGTTGTGCTATCAAATGTTGCTTATTCTAACTATATTTTTGCTCCCATTAACCATCCCCACTTTATCCCCCGTCCCCGCTACCCTTCCCAGCCTCTGGGAACCATCATCCCACTTTCTGCCTCCATGAGATCAATTGTTTATCATATTTAGTTCCCACATATGAGTGAGAGCATGTGAGATTTGTCTTTCTGTGTTTGGCTTATCTCACTTAACATAATGTTCTTCAGGTCCATCCATGTTGTTGCAAATGGCAGTTCATGAGAGTTGATTCTTGAGGACACTTTACGAGGCCCTGCTAGTAAAGTGCACTAATTCATCCTCCTGACACGTTCCACTCTTTTCATTACCAGTCATGTTTTATAATAAATTACCATATAATTCTCCTCACTTTCAACTTTTCTTTAGAAATGGTCTTAATCTCTGATAATGATAAAGTTGTTGTTTTTTTATCCTGGTGGAAAGAGAAAAATCAAACACACCTAGGTATGTGGTAGGAAGTCGTAGGTAGGTAGGTAGTGTTTTGTTATGGCATCCCAAACTGACTAATACAGAAGTACTTCAATGGAAGGAATCTTCTATCAGAGTGAGGTGGAGAGCAGAGTTGATTATCTAGCATGTTCATGTTACTGAAAACCCTTCCCTCACACAGACATATGCACGCAAACACATTTTCGCCTCAATTATTTAAATATTTTAATAAAAATTCTTCTTAATCCTAGATGTCACGAAAAAATAAGAGTGGAATAACTAGATAATTGTCTCAGTTTTCCACTTTGTTAATGATGAGCAAACCTTACAAACCTTTGTGGTAGACATTTCAGAATAATTGTAGGTCCGATTTACAAAATTCTACTGAATTATTTCAACTGAGTAATCAAAAATCAACCTCACTTAACCAGCCTCTACCTGTCTAGACAACCAGTTTATCTGGATTATTATACCATGCAAATTAGTGACATAAATGCCCCCAAGAAGTTTCAGCGCGTCAGATCACACAGCTTGATAGCTATGACCAACATCTGCAGTCTGTAGAGGAAATTGCGCTAGATGCATTTCTAGATGATTCAGATCCTAATGGATCTATATGCAACAAGTTGTTTTTTTTTTTTTTTTTTGGAGACAGACTCTCACTCTGTTGCCCAGACTAGAGTGAGTGCTGTGGTGTCAGCCTAGCTCACAGCAACCTCAAACTCCTGGGCTCGAGCACTCCTTCTGCTTCAGCCTCCCAAGTAGCTGGGACTACAGGCATGCGCCACCATGCCTGGCTCATTTTTTCTCTATATATCTTTAGTTGGCCAATTAATTTCTTTCTTTCTATTTATAGTAGAGGCGGGGTCTCACTCTTGTTCAGGCTGGTTTGGAACTCCTGACCTTAAGCGATCTGCCGCCCGTCTCGACTTCCCAGAGTGCTAGGATTACAGGCGTGAGCCACCGCGCCCGGCCTATATGCAACAAGTTTTAAGGTCAATATCCTGTTACAGAACACAGTTCATAGGTATTCTTGAAGTCCTAGGCCTAATTTCAGCTTCCTAGTAGCCTTATCTCTAAGTGTATATGTAGACGGAGACCAAATTCAAGCTGCCACCCTTTCCCAGACTCAGGCAAATCAGGATGGACCTTGAGTGGTCTTATTACAAGAGAATAGGATAACATGATGGATCCCTTAGGGCAAATGTTAATGAGGACTTTGAAGTGTCCAAAACTCAAACAGTAAGGTTCTCAAGACAACATAGCATAGAGAGTAAGAACATGGGCATTGAAGTTAGATAGATCTGGCTTAAGGCCTGGGTCTACTGCTTATAAGCTGTATGTATGACTTTGGGTATTTCAATTAGCCTCTCTGAGCCTCAGTTTCTTCACCTGTAAAATGGGGATAGTAATCAGGTTTTCATTTGTATTAAATAAGTCTATATATGTACAGCACTTAAAACAGGACCTGGCCCAGAGTTGGTGTTCAGTAATACTAGCTATTATTATTATTAGTCATATGTCACATGCTAGATACTTGCTATTATTATTATTCTTGTTATTATTCAATTACCTGATTTATTTGTTTCCTCTGGAGTCAGTTTTTCTCTTTATTTATTTTTGTTTTTCTATTTTAATGGTTATTAGTTTTTCCAGACATCTCTGGTGATTGTTAGCTATTGTATATATGTAAGAATGAAGAATTGCGTTGACTATTTTAGGTAGCTGGCGTGGACATTCTCTGATATTGTGAAGTAGACTTTTCTCCTATAGGACATTTTCCTGAATGGAAAGACTCACTGGGTATCACCAGTACCTAATGGGACATGTTGACTGGTAGGCAGTCAGTTTACTTTAGGATAATATATATCTATAAATATATGTGTGTGTGTTGTATATATATACATTTTTTTTCATGTTTGGCTTAGCCTATATGGTTGAGTCAGTGTTATCGTGCCTTGGACTTTTTCTGACTCATTTTGTGAAGTTATAACCCATATGGCTAATGAAAAAATGTGAGAGATTGTGCTGGAGGTGATTTTAAAAAGTACCAGGAAGAGTATCTCACAGGATATTTAAATGAAAATTGCTGCAGCTTGAGAGACCTTTAAGGAAATGTTCATTTATCAAGAAGGTAAAGTTCAGGAAAAAATTAAGAATTAGAAGTTCCTTGACATTATGAAAGGCATCAAAAATATCACTGCAGCCTCTAAGGATTTTAAAAAATAGCTGGGAAAAAAAACTACCCCCTAAACTTACCATGACTTAGGGGATTTTAAGAGAAAGGAAGAGTGATGTCAATGTATGCTCTGGGAATTCGTCTCCAAGTGGAATGGCAATGACTTGATTATGTTCCTGTATCTCTGAATATGTCTCCATCCTGAAAGAGTGCTTGGACACAGCAGAGCTAGAGGTGGCTTTGAAGTTTCAGTCTTTTCTTCTTTTTTCTCCCACCTGTCTCTGAAATGAAAAATAACAGGAAAGAGATTTGCTGCCCATGATATGAATTATGACATCCATCCTCAGATGGCAGAAGGAGCTGTATCCAGTTTTGGTTTTAAACAAGATTATTTTCTCTATTTTATATCATAACGGTTTTTGTTTGTTATCTTTTACAGTATCCCTCTAAAGAGAATGGACCTTGGTAACATTGGACCTTGGTGGGGGGCGGGGCTTCTGTTTGTTGAGTACAAACAATATCTTCATCCTCAGCCAAAGTAGACATTTTCAAGTTTGGAGCTAGAAGCTATGAGAAGATTAAATTGGCCTGCACAGAAAAGAAAACATGACCTAGGGTCCCCAAGGATGTTCTGCAAACTAGAGGGTGGTAGAGAGAATTGGGAGTAGAAAGAGAAGACCATGTGACTGGGAGCAGAAAAGAAAGATTTCAAGACAAGATACATCCAATGAGGATTTGTTAAAATGAAATACTGTGGGGTTCTATAATGCAATGCCTTTCTTCACATTTTCTACAAAATATGCAGTAAATATGCATATTTCAAAAATGCTTTGATTTCAGTGGATTTGATTTCAATTTCTAATGAAATAATGCATGGAGAATAATATGAAAACACACATGGGCCAAGCATTTCAAACACAACTGAGCTCCTTCCTAAATATGAGTGGATCCTTCATGGTAAATGCCAAGGAATGTTATATCCTGAGAAAATAAAGCTTCCCAAAGCTGATATATGGCATATAAATGATATACGGGATATTTGTGAAGGGATTTACACACACACACACACACACACTCTTCTATTTTAAAGACAAAGCTTTAGAGAAAACTACCCTAAATCTGTTGCCTAAAACCTCACTTACTGTGTTTTGGCAAAACTAATCTCATGCTTTGGTTCCTGAACTCTTTTCTGTTATTTTTATAATATTTTGTGACATCAAAAGCCTGAATAATTAGTCCTTGTAGGGGCAGAAAGACAGGCAGACAGTGCAGTCTTGTAGTTAACAACATATGCCTTGGAATCAGATATACTTGGTTTGAGATCCCAACTCTGTCATAATCTAAGCATGTGACCTTGGGCAAGAGATTTAATTTCTCTCAGTGTTTCATCACCAGTAACTAGTGAGACTGTTCCTCTCTTAGGTATTTAGAATAAATATGGTGTATATGTAACTTGCACAAAGTGAGTGTTCCATACATGCCAGGAGAACTGATAGACAAGAACCACTGATCACTGAACCAGTATAGCCCAGAAAATTCTTTTCCAAAGTCAACATTCAGAAAACTTCATATTTAAAACTATTCTTTAGTGACCCTGTTTCTTTTCTAATTTAAAAGCAAATACAGAATTTCCTCTCCACTCCCGGCCCCCAGAAATCATCTCTTGATGCTGAAAAGATTTCTGCGCTCCACGCACGTTACAGACTTTCTTCGGTTGCTGCAAAGATGTTTTTGTCAAATGCATAAATGAACTCTGCACAGTCAGCCTGTAATACAACTGCGTATCTCAGTTATTCCCAGAACCCACCCCCACGCAACTGTTTCAATGTTGACTTAAGGTTATTCATTTGCTTGCATTGTTACTGAAAACAAATTCTTAATTAAAATGGCCCAGCATCACTTGGCTCACATAGAGTGCCACAAGCAATAATCCCTAATTTCATGTACACCTCGGCTCACACCTACAATTTAATTTCTGAAACCAGAAATATAAATGGATTTTATAATGGTTTCCGAGTATCAAGGTAGGGGAAGATGAGGACTACTAATGAAGAGCTACTTCGCTGGGAGGAATCTCATAATAATGCATGATGGTTTCTAGGCTATATGGACTGGACATGTAAATGAACACCCAGTTTAGTTTAAAATCCAAATTCTAGTGTGATCTATGCATGATTTGTGTCATATTTTGTTTCAGTTTCTGGTCTACTCTTCCATAGATGAACATTTTATCCATTGGTAAGAAGCATGAATTTTTTATTCTGTTTTCATCTCTCTCTTCTTTTTTTCAGTAATTTGGAGTGTTTTCTATTCTGCTTCAAAGAACTTTTCAGTTGTGCCTGCACAAGAATATGGTATCTTGGTTCAGTTATTGTAGTAAAACTTTGCAAAACTGGTGTAATCTGGCCGGGCGTGGTGGCTCACGCCTGTAATCCTAGCACTCTGGGAGGCTAAGGCAGGCAGATAGCTCAAGGTCAGGAGTTTGAAACCAGCCTGAGCAAGAGTGAGACCCCGTCTCTACTAAAAATAGAAACAAATTAATTGGCCAACCAAAAATATATAGAAAAAATTAGCCGGGCATGGTGGCGCATGCCTATAGTCCCAGCTACTTGGGAGGCTGAGGCAGAAGGATCGCTTGAGCCCAGGAGTTTGAGGTTGCTGTGAGCTAGGCTGA
>CAUYRT010029770.1:0-39555 GCA_963574885.1 Lepilemur ruficaudatus
CCCCCCCCCCCCCCCCCCCCCCCCCCCCCCCCCCCCCCCCCCCCCCCCCCCCCCCCCCCCCCCCCCCCCCCCCCCCCCCCCCCCCCCCCCCCCCCCCCACAAGTCCGTCCACAACAACATGTTATGAGAAAAATAAGTAGGAGCTGATTTTTAAAAATATTTTTAAATGTAGAACCCAGCACTAAGTATGTGCTTCTTTAATTGAATTTGTGAATGAACTAAGGCACATAAATGAACTTAAAATGGACAATGAAAAAGCTACTATTTCAGATTGAAGTTTTAAGGTGCAGTTGTCTTATAAAGGATATGGAATTCAAGCTGGAGATAAGCTCACATCTGGGGTCTAATTCAACTGGGTAGAGCAGGCAGGGAGGTGTGGCTGTCTGGATAATGATGATCAGGACGTGACAACGGAAGCAGAGAAGTGAAGAATTCAGAAACATTGAGAATTAAAGTCAGGAGTTAGTCTTTTGCCCAAATGTAAATAAATTCAGCATTTTCCTTGGGAATAAATAAGTTGAATTGCTTGTACTTCTCTGTAAGAGCTTTTGGCATTAGTTATATTATCCCCATGACAGTGTGTCAAAATGAAATTATTCTTAAATTTTTTTACCATAAGAAACTTGCCACAAGAAACACATTTTCTGTATACTGCACGATAATGAGGATGACTACAACACTACAGAACTCTCGGATCTGCTTATGTAATGTTTTCCTTAAAGAATTGTATTTTTCTAACCATTTCCTTTAAATAAGCAAAGCTTATACTTTGAACACTTTGCATTGTAAAATACTAATTTATACTCTTCCTGTGCTCCTAAGGTATAATTAAATAGTGTACTGTTGGGCTTTTTGTATAGTTCATGTTTGCATTTTATGTGTTTTTAGAAACATGGATAAAAATAAAACTGGGAAAAGGAAGTATAAAAAAATAAGAACAACTTTTCCTTGTCATTTAATGTGTAAAGACAAGATAATTTTAATTATGTGTATTTACTTACCCAGAGGTAGTAAGTTATTTTATGAAATGTAACTAGAAGCTGCACAGTGTACCAAAATATTATATCAAAAAAAAAAACCTTACATTAACATAAACACTTTAAATAATCATCTGGAAACTACACACAGAGTTCATTATGACTATAGAGTAGTTGATAATATAGGGATACATGCACCAGTTGGTAAGCGAAGTCCTTAAAGATTACATATGAAGTATGAAGACAGACTTATAAAATTAAATATCCTACTATGCATAAATAAATACAGATACTTATATCTCCCTACCCTCCTTGTAGCTACAGCCCCTGAGGGTTCTTGGTAACATCACAATGACAAGACCAGTCTGGAAGCATCACCCACTCCATGATGCAAGTGAGCACAGGATGTGCCTTGTCTCAAGTGTTTTCCAAAGAAAATTTAAACCTAAATTTTAAAAAGACCAGGACCCTTTCCTACATCACAATTCTGTAATTTATTCCCAGTTAAATCTATAATTCATATGTAATATCAGTATACATAATGTAAGAAAAAATCAGAACCATTTTTAAAAGAGTCAAAAGGGGTCTTTGGGGATTTTACTGTCTATATAATTGTTAATTAGGCTGCAAAATCTGTCCTGGTTAACAGATGGTTACAGGACTCCAGATGTGTGGATATACAGTGTGATATTTTGGATTCACATGGGACCTCCCCACAAAATTCAAGAGTCATACTTTCAACAAACAAACAAGCACTATTTTACGCGAATCTTGAATTGCTAAAGGCAGTTGTTTTTATGGCTTAACAGGCTATAAAAACAAATTCCGATGAGGATTACCTCCATTGTCTTTCTCTTTAGATAAACAAAAAATTCAGGATGCAGACAACTGATTCTCTCTCATATACATTTTTAACACTGGAAGAACCAAAGTAATAAAAATTGTAAAAGTTTATAGGTCTTTTATCCTTCAAGTTGTTTACAGAAAATAGTTTACTTCAATTCAATATGACCAGGCCCCATAAGAGTAAACCCTGCGCACATACCAGCGATGCTATTGCCTTTGTCTGCTACCCTTGTGCACTGAAGCGTGGTGCATAGATGCATTTTCCAGCAAAGTGAGCTGACCAAGTTCCAAAATGTTCATTTTCATGGCTCTTAATAAAAGTTTCTCTGAGTTTCTGGTGTTATATAATTCGTTATTAAACATAATATTAAATACAATTTTCTCTTTTCTGGACATTATAGTGACATTTATTTCTGTAAGGTACTGCACTGGGCTGTAATCGTTTGATGCCCTCTTGATCACATCCTCCATCCCTGCCCCAATACCTGATTCTATTCATTATTTTAATACCGATCTCCTCTACTTCCCTGTGGACTCCACAAAGGCAGGGGCCAAGTCTACTTTGCTTCCCACTGTATCCCCAGTACCTCGCACTGTTTCAGGCACATAGTAGACATTAAATAACGTTGGACTGAATGTTCAGTGACTGCTGGAATGAATTAATGGTTAAATGAATGGGTCTAACGGGGGAGCAGGAAAAGCTTTCAGCAAAGAGGAAGTGCTTGAAATTGGTATAAGTAGTATTTCTTGCATCTCTGCTCATATTTTAATTTCTATCTTGTTACTTACATCTCCTCAGCCTAAAAATCTGTTCAGTCTTCTCACATTCATTTAATCTGTAAGGTCCAGTTCTCTCATTGTAAGCCCTTAATTCTTTTCTTTTAACTCTCATTTTCATGACACATTTTAATGAAATTATCTCCCTATATTTCTTCTTAAGATCACAGTCAAATGATGTTCTGTGTTGTTGGGGAAAGATGATTGAGAAATTAATGAGATACGGCTCTTAAAAATCATTATTTTATTACATCACCCAATATTACTATATTAAAAACAAAAGTAAGAGTTTGCAGTGTTTTGCCCTAAAAAAATATGTGAACTCATTAATTCACCTATCAAGGGCTGCCCTCCTTGGGAGGGCTCTCAAAACTCCAGTACAGATACTTTCCAGGAGGCTTACCAGTTATCTCGTCTGTAAGGTCTTCCTATTCTTAAAAAACAAGACAGGTAAATATCTGGGTCAGAAAATGGGAGCCAGAGACAATGAGTGCCCTAGACGAGAGATGTGCCCCTGTGGTTATAAACAATTTGTTTTGTAGAGATGGGCTTCCTGCTCTCTCCTGTCTGCCGTAAGTCCACAATAACTAGACCAAAAAAATATAGAGCCACTATACCTCTTTGTTATTCCTCTGTTAATTGATAACTATCTCTTAGAACTTAAAAGTTAGTCCCTTACAGTTGGAGCAGTATGTATGTACTCTATGGACTACTTTGACAGAGTAGATTTTTGAATGTAACAAGATAAGTCAACTTGAGTGGTAATATATTTTGGGAAATCAGCTCACTACAAATTGTGACTGTAAACATTGTACTGTAAATTCTTTGTAATTTTCCCCCAATAAAAAAAAAAACACACACACACAAAGCAATAAAAAAAAAAGAAATATAAGGACATTTTATTTTACTGACATATAAAGTCAACCATTAAACTAAAAGGACCTTTAAATATTCTTAACAAAATGTAATGATGGTCTTAATTACTAAATAAGCAAATTTATTTCTGTGATAACTACAACAAATATTTATTGAACACCTACCAAGTACCAGCACTGATCTAGGTGCTGGGGATACTTTGGTGAATTATGTAGGTGAGATCCTTGCTTTCAAAGAATTTACATTCTGGTGGATCAGAAACAGATAATAAACTAATAAGAAATAAGAACAACATCAGATATTGAAGCATACATGATATAATATTGCCATGGTAAAACTTAAGCTGACATTTTGGTCCTGAATTCTGCAGTGAGCCAAATCATATATTATAATTATGTTTTCAGATTTGAAGACAGTGAAGGACAAATAAGTTATGAGTCGTTTTTCTGTGTGCTGAACTGGAGAGCGAATCCGATGCCTCAATTGCGAGCACCACCGTACCTTAAAGAGGTAAAATTAACACCTATTTTAAAACCAGCTATGGCTAAATCCCTTTCATTTTTAACATCCTTTATCTTTAAATTATTTTTCAATGTAAAGTATTAACATCAGTGCTTTTGGAAAGAGCGCTTATGTGTTTCTGGGTATTTGTGTTAAAGGCTAATTCACTTACCATGCTGAGCAAACATCTGCTCTGTAAGAGCATGACTTCTCTTATGAATTTTTTTTTAACCTCAGTCGCAAACAATTATATGGAAAATAGGATAATAGGTTACAGTTATAAATAGATATAAACACTGTTATCAAGAGATTCTGGTAACATCATCATAAGCCACAAGAGCAAATCTCAAATGGTTTTATGTCAGGAATCCCCAGAGTATCTGTGGCTGTGTACACAGGTTTGATGAGGGTGAAACAATAGAGTATGGGGATGCACATTTCACAGTGGAGCCAAATTTAAAATAAAAAATTCTGTAGAAAAATGCTTGGTTAGGGAAAACAAAGTTCATGTGATCAGATGGTGCTCTCAACATTGTGGAATTGTCTGAATTCTCTAAGATCTCTTTGGACCAATTGTCTTTAAGGAGTGGGTGGGTGGGTGGTGGTTTGTTTGTATTTTAACATGCTCCAGAAATTGATTTTCTTGGGAAAGTCCCTTGATAAAGCAAATGTCATGTGGTTGATACTCCCAGAAAGGAGGTATTTATTCCTCGGGGTCTCTGCTGAGCAGCTCATTCTGGCCCGAGCTGGTCCAGTGCCCTTGGGAGTTCCCTCAGGCATGCAGCTACTCTGAGAGCATCAAGGACAGCCACAGAACTTCCAGACGGTTGGGGAACAGTGGTGGCGTTTGGAGTTAAACAGAGCTGGGCTTGAATTCTGGCTCTGCCACTTACTTAGCTGAATGACTTTGGATCGGTTAAGTTACTTACCTCATTCATTTATAAATTTAATCTTCAGACAAATCAGGATTAAATATCCACCCTCAATAGATTCTCTGCTCTGAGCTGGGGGTCCAGAGACAAAGGTCATCATTGCTACCTTTGAGGGGCCCAATGCTGACAGGGGAATCACTCATGATTTGGAGTGTGGTGTGATACAACCTGCATGGGATGCTGTGGGATGAGGAGGAAGCTGCTTCTAAATCAGACTTGGGGAACAGAAAGTATTCTCAGGGGAGATAACACTTAAAATTTCAATGAGTAGTGAGAGTTAGCAAAGTAGGAAAGTGACCCACGGGAGGAGTCGAGAAGGATGAGGCTTGAGATACCTGCAAGGGTGAGGTTTGAATATTGTCGTGGAAGGTCTGGAGACCACTGACAAATTTGAAGGAAGGGAATTTGCTTCTTCCCGGATGGTGCGTGGCCCAGAGTGGGGATGGAGACAGGCAGACTCACTTGGAGGCTCTTTACATCCCACCGTCCCCATAATAATAGCAAACACTTAAAGCATGTACTGTGTGCCAATCATTGTACTAAGATCTCAAAACCTCTTAGCTCATTTAATCCTCATAGCAACAATAGGTACTTTTATTATTCTCAATTTAGAGATAAGGAAGTTAGTAAAACAGCAAGTATATGGTAGAGTCAAAATTTTAACTCAGGTCTGTTTTACTGCAAAGAATAAAAAAGAAAAACATCTTTTAGATATAATTATTATTGAAGATACTGGACTGAATTAACTCAAATCCAAGATACCATCACAAAAATAGATCAATACTGTCATTTTCCTTGGTAACCTTTTCATTCTTATCCACATAAATATTTTCTTTTTACATATAAAAAGAAAAATGATAGATGGGGTTTATATTCTACCTTTTTGTTTAATGTTTTTGAAGTCTGTGTTGGCTGTCATCCATGTGTCCCATTAGAACTGCTTTCCAGTGCCCTCTATCCTGCTCTGACCCTGCCCAAGTCAGTCCTGGGCAGCTGACCTTTGTGGGCTGCATAAATGGATCCCTTCTTCCTCTGGCCTCCAGTTGGGTTGGCCAATGGGATGCACCAACAGGACAGTAGAAGGCAGGTGGAGAGAGAAATTGTCTCCCTCTCTGCCAGTCATGATAGGTTGACTGCCTCCTTCAGCCAAGGTCCCAAGGTCCACAGTACTTGTCTGGAGGCTCTCTCCATATAGCTGTCCACCCCAGGCTCTGGTGACCACCCTCACATGCCCTTTCAGACCCAGGTGGTGGTAATGACTCCCTGCTTTTACAATCCTTGGGGACTGGAGGATGCCCATTGGTTTTTCTAAACACTTCCCACAAATTTGCAATTAGTCACTGTATTAAACTCTTCTCGACTTATACAGTTTGCAAATGTCCTCTATTTCTTATGGGACCCTGAATGATATATAGTAGATACTTAGTGTTTCTACTTAGCAACAACCCTTGTTCTTTTCCTTACTTTCTACTTCTCTGTTTCCTCGTCCATTCCACCCAATCCACCACCTCTATGTTAGGGGTTCCATCATGTATTATACAAAAATATGATCATACCATATAAATTTATCTGCAGTGTGCTTTTTTTACTTAATCATGGGAAATTCCTCTAGTTTAATATGTACAGACCTAAGCCATTCTTTAATAACTGTAGAGTGGGTATACAATAATTTTTTGATCTGCTTCTCTATTGATAGGCATTCAGGTTGTTTTACATTTTTTTGCCTTTGAAACCATGTAGTGTCTTATTACTTTAGTTTTTACTTTCCTAATGACTATTGAGTTTGAATGAAATTTAATCATCTTTTTATGCTACGACCCACAGTAACGAAGACATTTTTATAACAACCCAGCATGCACATATATAATGGAACAAAAGTTTCATGAAACGTTATTCTGACTACATGTGGTGCAGTATGATCTATTTTCTTTTTTCCTTTCTCTCTTCCTTTCTTTTCTCCCTCCCTTCCCTCACCTCTTTCTTTTGATTGTTGTTCATGACCCATTAAATTGATTTCATGACCTACAAAAGGATCACCATCCACACTGGAAGGAGAGTAACAGCATGGGAAGGGCAAAGATTCTTTAGTCACCCCACCCCCATTTCATCACGTGCCAACTCTGTCAACTGGGACAGGTACTGAGCCCTGGACTTCAGGTACTTCAGAGAGGAAGTGTAAAATAGAAGGTCTGCCATCTCAGGGACTTGAATTCAAATCCTTAGCTCTCAGATCAACTAACTGGGTGACTTTTTACAAGTTACTCAGCCTTTCAGGTTTCCCTGTCTCAAAAGTAGAGATAAAAATAGTTCTTTCATTAGGGTTGTTGTGAGGATTAAGTGAGTCAATATAAGTGAGGCCCTTGTCATAATACCTGCCCTACAGTAAGGGCTTAAATGTTAGCTGCTATTACTGTTTGTAAAATGGAGATGCCTTACCTTCCTCAAGTCAGTGGGCTGGGCCCTGAGAAGTCCCTTCTAAGGCTAAGATGGGTGATTCTATCCTTAATGGTAAGAGTTAGAACAGTTACAGACCAAGACTGTCACATCAGAAATAGCCTGTGCTTTAGCAGTAGGTTCTTCCAATTCTTATTCATGTATGGTGAAAACTTTACTCATAGGGTCTCATCCATTCTGCTGATCAATCTTAGAAATGTTTCAGTCTGCAGGAGACATGTTCAGCCAATTAAAAAGAAAATAAAATAAGTATAAAATGGTACCTGATCAATTTAACCAATAATGACTATTTAACCAGATTCCAAAGAGTCCGCAGCACTTTGGTACTGCTAAACTTGTCATTGTTTCATAAAGAGGATATAAAATGCTTGGGAATGTTACCAGTGAGTCTATAATCTCCTGTGAAAATATTTAGTGTAAATGAGTTGAGCACAATGTTGCATAGTTCATACAGTAGAATTAGTAGTGCATAGTATCTACTGAACTGGGTAAGTGTACTTAAATGTTGATATCTAATAATGCCCTGACACACTGCTAGGTCAGAGCTTGTCACAGGTTGGATTCTCCAGGAAGCAGATGGAGTCTAACATGCAGGATGTTTATTCGAGAGTGTCGTTAGGATTGACTCCCATGGAAGGTTGGGGAAGGAAACAAGAGTGGGCAGAGGGAAAAATTGAACTGTGATACAGGCTCAAAGGTAGCCTTGGCTGAACCATGGGGCACTCTGGAGCTAAGGTTTGGCCTTTCAGAGTTGTCCTGAGTTGTGCCAAAATGACCTGGTTTTATCCCTAAGGGTTGGTTCAAAAGGAGATTTGACTTGGGCAACATGGCCCTTTGCAGGCTAGACATCTCCGTAGCCAAGGCAATCCACAAAGGGTCAGCAGCTGAGCCACCAAGTTCCACTCCAAGGGGATTCTGGATGGTATGTCACAGCTCGGCAACTAACCACTCCTCAAGCTCCTATTGACTGTTCTTGGTATCAACTAGGAGCCTGGCAGTGTGGCACAGCCTCCCACCATGTTCCCTGGTTATTGTGTGATCTTCTACCCGTGGCAGGGACCTGATAGGAGAGTGGTTATGCCGGAAGAGGCCATGGTGGAGTCAGACCAGATGTGTAGGTCCCTGGGGCCCAGCTGGGCAGAGAAAACCTCTCATTTATAGCTTTGGGGATTGCCAACATTTGGGGAGTCTGCCATAGGCAAAGTCACATGTGGGACTTCAGGGATGAACAGATACGTCACATTGTGAAAGTGCCCCAGACCTGAGTGTGAAGTGATGAGATTAAAGGTCTTTTGAGATCAAGGAGTGGCAGGCTGAACTTTCGTGTGGAAGCATGGCCCAGGTGGAGGCCTGGGTTGGGAAGCTGCATACTTCTTCCAGTATATGAGCTGGGGAGGTTGGCTCTGGCTGAAGTTCCAGAGATGCCATGGATAGCTCTCTAGAACTGCAGGTCCCCAACCCCCAGGCCAAAGACCAGGAACAGGACCATGGGCTTCAGCAAACCAGAGGCTGAGGGGGTGAGGGGTGATCTACTATTCAAGCCTTGGAAGTATGAGATATCAGAGAGTTCCAGCCAGCCATCCCTCCAAAATAGGGAGCACAGTGATGGGGAATCTAGAAGGTAGCACCATTCAACAATCAGAGGAAGCCAGTTAGCAGGCTCAAACCAAGTTTTCAGCCCTGCTAAGGGGACAGAGCAGGCTGAGTCCCCAAACCAGTGAAGTTACAGTAGGAAATGCACAGCATGCTCAAAGGGGTCCTGGAGATGGATTTGATGAAGGGACTATTGACAGAGGAGTGGGTAGGGTTAAGGGAACCAAACAGAGGAGTGGAGTACTCAAAGACTAGCAAGAGTGGAAAGCCTTTGACCATCCCTAGGCCTGGAGGAACAGGGAGAGGCCAGTGTTATTGGAGCCCAACAGAGGAGCAGCAGGTAGAAGGGTGTGGCCCCTGTAGCCACCCTCACACCATGGCCTGGCAGAGAGGAAACAGGGTGAGGAGGAGTGAAATCCGTGCTTTGACCTCTCCCTCCTCCTGTTTTCCCATCTCCTGATGCTGTTTCCCATTGGCTGAATCCACCCAGAAGCCAGAGAGCAAAGGAGCTTCGGGAGTGATGCAGTCCACAGAGGTCGGCCTCCCAGGGCAGAAAGCAGGATGAAAACGGCAAAGAGTGGATCTTGAGGGGCAAATGGAGACTCACGCAGCACAGTCTGTTACCGGAATAAAGCGTTGAGCTTAGGTGGCCAAACCCCACAGTCAGGGTATAAAGCCAGGTTCAGACTAATAGCTCCTGGGACTTGGTTTGCTGGATGTCAGGACCAGTGCTCCAGACTCAGATACGGCTCCACTATGTGTAATAGTGAAGTGGCCTTCAGCTAATTGGAGTAGGGTCCAACAACAAACAAGGAAAACTTAAAGAGGACTATCACGTAGCTAGTCTAGCTTTGATTAGTCCTGCTGCCCTTTGGTGAGAATTTTTCCTACATGGACAGATGGAAGCTGACTGTCACCCATCATGACTGTTGGCTATGGCCTATAGCCTGGATTCTCAGGGGGCTCCCTTGGTTGTCCCTCTGCATGGCCCCTCAGCAGCCCATGGCAAGCCATGGGGCTGTAATTTAACTCTCACTCCATGATGTGACTATCTATGGTCTCAGCATGTTGCCCTGGTGCTGTCATGGCCCGAAGACCCCATTTCCATTCTATTATGCTTGCTCACAGATGGTAGCTGTAAAACTGGCAGAATAGGTCCCACTATTTGGAACCTGTCTGGTTAATCTCAGAAGTCACATTTTAAAAAATAACACTAAATCGGTTCTCATATAAACTTTATAACTTGCACTGTGTGACTGGCGTCTTATCTTCTGACGTTTCCGAGAAAAATTGGATGTGGCTTCATTTTATGAGCACTGTAACTGCAGAAGCATTAGCAGTCAGCTGTAAAGCGCTCTCTCACACAACAGGATGATATAGGGCATTGGCAGTGGGAAGTAGGGGGCAGTTGGGTGCACCTTCAGATACATCTTTGAACACCCCACTTGTTGAAGATCTCCTTTCGGGATTTAGAGTATGGAATGCCCTATGACATTTTATTGTCCCAACAACCTTGCAAGAATAAGAGTATCATTCCCAATTTATAGATAAGAAGCTGAGACTCAGAGGCATTCCCAAAGATAAGGATTATGTAGTCAGGGGCTAGTGCTAATTTTTTAAATAAGCAAAGGTATTTCTAATATTTGTGGTAGAATATAGTTGAAAGAAAAGGTCATTAACCATTTTCATTAGATTTAAAAAACTGATGGACACATGCCAATTAACTAACAGAGCAATAACCTAGTAGGAAATAGTACTTCTGGAATCCACTTTGATCTAATGCATTGGATGGTATCTACTTGAATTGTACTCATAAGCCTACCACTCAAGCTCAAAAAAATCCATGTCTCCTTGAAAACTTTGCTTGCTCTGGAATGCAGTTCCAAGGAAAGGTTTTCTGTTTAGAAGCCATACCTGTCTTTTAGCTACAACTCACACACAGATGACAACTCTATTTAAGCTTTGTCTAGGGCAAGGGGAAGCAATTGTGAAATATTGGCATTGCTGTAAAGACAGAAATGGACAGAAATATAAGCAAATCTCCTGACTTTATACATGAGCTTTTCCTTATGTTATCAGAATGCTCTTGATTATTTCAAGAAGTACTTGCACAATCCTCTTCTCAAAATTTATTTCAACTTCATTGGCTTAAATTTAATTATGTTTATGATTTTTGCCAAACTAATTTGATTATTTCTAAGGTCATGTCAACCTTATTAGAAGGAAGAAAATCTAAGAAAACCACAATTTTGATACTGTACACGCTATTGGTCTTTTCTACAAATTCATAGATATTTCCCCTAGAAACATCCTTTTCCAAGCAAGTGGAGGGGAATAACATGGTGAAATCACTAACATGACTCTATCTGCCTTGCATTTGGGAAGAATAAAAATAACCTTGTTTCAGTGAAGCATGGAATTTAATTGGCTCCCGATCTTTTCCCCTCATGCATCTGGTGGCCAGTACTACAGTAGAAAATTTTAAACTAGAAGGAGACATAATCCAATTAAATTTCCTTTTAAAAATGTCAAAGCAAATAAATCTAGGGCCCATTAGCTCACACACAGCTTTGCTATTCTCACTGGGCAGCTGCTGTTTACTGGGTTTTCATCCAGTGCCATCTTTGCCTCCCATTTCAAGGGTGTGTGATTTTACAGATCGGCAGCTACGTTTTTTTTCACCATTGATGAACAAATAATTTATTGCCAACTTGTTTGACATCTTAAGTGGCTCTAGTGACAGCCAGCTTGGAATATGTCATAGGGGCCTCTTAGAGACAATGATTCCCAGACACTTTAGAAACCTGATTTTTATCATTGAATTTCACTCTGCATTTTATAGTTCTTCCTTCTTCCAGAAAACTCTATGTGGCATGTATTGTTTATGCTCCAGATTATATCAATTTTTGTTCTGAGATTTGGGCACTGTCTCTTGAGTTATCTGGAAGTTACATTAGAGACTCCAGATCCATCCACCGTTTGCCAGGAAGTTGCTTTGTTCCAAGCTGTGCTGTGGCTTTCTTAGACATGTTCTTAATTTTAATAAATGCAAAATTGTATAGTGTCTATGTGTAACTTCCTCTAGAAGCAAACTTGGAGACAAGGGTCTAAGTGTAAATAGTTTTTTGGCGGGGAGTGAAGGAAACTAGGGGAGCAAGAACGGGAAGGGAAGGAGCTACTAAAGGGCATATTATCAAACCAGTTCCAAAAGCCGATGATTGGAGCTTAGCTGGGAAATGCTGGGATCCAAAGTGAGGATAACACCTCAGAATTATCCCACCCAAAGTACAAGGGAGCTGCAGCATTCATTCATGAATGTTTAGCAGTCATTGTTTGATGCTGCTCTTGGAGTAGAGGAAAGGAAATAATTCCTTGGCACTTGTGGCTTGGCACAGGGGCAGCCAAAGCAGGCCTGAGAGGCCAAAGAGAAGCCCAAGGGCAAAGGAACGCAGGTGCTGGCAGTTGGAAGGCAGGCTGGTATGAGCCAAAGTGGAAAGGGTGAGGGGTTAAGAAGGGGCGCTGGTAGAGCCCACTACACAGAGACAGTTCCAAATGCTCATCGCTAGGGGCCTGTTTTACAGAGACATACACAGGCTCGTCCTCTTCTGGAACGGGAGGGATTGACTTCTGTGGATGAGCTCTCCTGTTATAAAAGTATCACACATTTACTCCCTCTTCAAACTCACATGCACTGCTAGGAAAACCATATGATCTGGAGTTTTCTTTACATTTTATAGTGTAGAATGAATAAAAGGTCAGTGAAGACAGAACATTTTAACTCACTGCCCAGATTTTCATAAAGATTCTATAATGTTTGGAACACTTGCAGATTTATTAGAAAATACAATTAGGCAGTGGTGTTGTAGGTATTGCTTATGTCACCAAAAACTTTTCATTTTATGAAGGGGCTGACCATGTGATTCCCTTAGGTAGATCCAATTATAGGCAAAATGAAGCTTTATTGAACCTCTGCTTTATTGAAGCCTCCCTCACCTCATCCCCTGAGCCTCCCCTGCTTCGTAACCTCCCTTGGATTCCAAATTTGATTCATTAGTCGATTTTAAGCCAGTATGTGTGAAAATCTCCCTAAAATTAGCAGTTGGCAATAGATGGATTCTGGGTTCCTCAAACACTACAAATGTGCCTGTGGCATTTATGAAGTATTTGGACAGAAAAAGTTGCTACCACCTGGAACCTAGGGAACAGTGACAAAAGGAAAAATAATCAAAGGAAGTGGTATTGATTCTAGAGAAAGAGCACAATGGGGTTGGAGTCATCAGAAAAGCTTTGTGGAAGCTGTGGGGTTTAAAGTGGTCAGAATTTAAAGAAATGAACTACTGTTATCTTTTCATCTTAAATTATCCTTAATTTCAAATCTCATGAAATGAAACTTGAGTTTCATTTTGCCCAAGTCTGGCTTATTGCTAATAAATTTGATTCTCATCTCTAAATTCTTGAGTTGTCATGATTCCAGTATAAGTTCTGTTTTTTTCTTTTTTATTGTTAGCATTTAAATCACCATTCCTTGCTCAAAAAAAAAAAACCAACACCTTTGCTGCCTAATAAGCTATAAGGCAGGATCTTCTAGTACTGATCTGTTTCATGAGAGAATGCATTCCCTGAATAATTTCCTCATAGTTATATCAGTTACATAATACATTTTATTATTTCTGTATTGAAAACTTTTCTTTTAAAAACCTGTCAGGATATAGTGATTTTGAGTGCGTATATTTGTACTATTCCTCTATAACAAGACTGAATTTATAAGTACCACTTAAGAGCAAAAATTGCTGTAAGTTTTATAATGAAATTTTTGAGAACGTGTTGAATAATGGAGTTGAATGACTATTGATCTCAGCCTCCATTGATTATAACATATTGTTTAATATGTATATAATGGCTTACTACTTTTTGGTGTCAGGAAGGATATTTTACTAAGATCCATGTGGTATTAGATGCTCGGAACACCCCTTAGGAATTGGTTTAGCCATCATCTGTCTCAATGGTCATTTCCTTCTTCACACTGCTGGTTAGTTGTTTGGGTCAATCTCTTACAGGTGGCATTCTTGGGAAAGAAGAGTAGTGTCACTTCAAGAACTGCATTATCTTCTATTTAACTTTTCATGTTGAAAATGAAGGAGCAAATGTAGGATGAGGGCCAGCTGCCTCAGGATAGGCCCACTCCACTGCTCGGCCCACCAGATAAGCATAGCTCTGGTGCCCCACTGCCGGGGTGACAATCGAGGCTCCATAACTGACTGGTGGTTTGATTTAGACAATCTACTTAACCCTTCTGTGCCTCAGTTTCCTTTTCTGTAAATAGGTTATCATAATAACATCTACCTCTTAAGGGTTTTCTGTGATGACTAAAATAACTTAGTATAGATAAAACACTTAAAAGAGTGCCTGTCATATAGTAAATATCCAATACATGTATTATTACTGCTACTACTACTGGGTAATTATAGGATTCCTATAACTCTGCAAAAATCTGCAACCAACTTATCATCATCATAAGTCATCACTTAAAGGCCTTCATTAGAGGTGCTGGTACTTGGTTCTCTTCTGATTCTATGATAATTATCAATTGGATTCTAATGTAACACTAGTAAAGATATATAACCTCTTACATAAAACAGTTAACCTTGACAATAGAATTATAAGCAACCACAGTTATGGAATTTCCCCCCTTGTTGATATTAATATTAATTGACTATTGTAGCATATACAAAAAGTTGGTGCATGCATATATACACACATATATATGTATCATACATATTAAATGTATAAAATGTGTTTGTATATATATATGTATACACACACGCATATATATAAAGTGGCTGATTCTGAAGAGCATACTGTGAGTGATCCAGTGCTCTTTTCATTGCTTATCTAAAAAACAGTAGCCAAGCCAGCAGTATAGCTACCAGTTTGGATTTTAAAAATTGAGTTCTTGATGAGTATAGGAAGAGCCATCACTACAATAATGCTGTGTAACAAACAACTCTTAAAATTTCAGTGGTTCACAACAAAACACATTTATTTTTCTTGTCTATGAGCCTGTGGGTAGTTGAGCTTGGCTGGATTCAGCTGGGCTTGGCTCCATGCTGCAAGTTGGGCCTGGTTTGCTCTACCTTGGTCATTCTAGGACCAGCAGCATCATGGGCCATGTTCTTCTCATGGCGATGACAGAGGCCCAGAAGACAGAGGCACAGCAGGCCAAGCCAAATGACACCAGCATATTAGAGCCTCTGTTTATAACACATCTGCTAACAGTACATAGGCCTAAGCCAGTTATGTGGTCAAGCTCATATCAAAGGGACAGGAAAACATACTCCTACTTCGTGAGAAGTTCTACAAAGTCCTATGAAAAAGAGTGTGGACATGTAATTTTAATACAGGAAGGGAATGAAGAATCAAAAACAGGAATCCAGTCTTTTACAAAGTCCTTATGATCCTGAAGTAAACAGTAAAATTTCCACTTTAAAAATAAACTGTTTGCCAAAGGCTTATATAAAGACAAGATGTTGAATTTTCAAAACTGCAATTTGAAATGTGGTTCTAATTATTTGTTTTTCTTTTTTTTCTTTTCTAGAGATGTGAAGAGGTTAGGCTTGGAATGCCATCACCTGTTCCTGTGAAATACATTGACTACGTAACTTTTTTGAAGGACATGCTTGGCTTAGAGGAGGACTAACCATGCTGGTTTTGGTCAATTCCCCTTGATTTACTGCTCTAATTTTGCCAAGTTTATTTTATTAGATATAATTTCATTACAAACAAAAAAGAAACAAGGTTCATATTGAATGGAAATCCATAAACCACAATTAATCTTCTTTTGTCACATTAGTTTTTCAGAACATCAATATTACATTGCTGATGTACCAGCACAATTAAAAATGCCATTAAAAATGTCGAATATTTTTATAATATGTATGATTTATTAATATCAAAGAGTCTTATGATAATTTTCCATCCAACCTAATTTGATTCATTATAATATGAACAGAAAATGACTTTTGATGGCTATGCATGACAGTATAAAATCAAATTATATCAGAGCAATAAGTTGTGATTCTATTAAACATTTTTTGAAATCTTTTTGACACATGTTTATTACTTATATAATTAAGTTTTGTAGCAAAAAACTTCATCAAAATAATTCTTAAACCTCTATAGAGTGTTTATTTTCTGAAGTTAGTAAAGCTATGGGAAGAAAAGGAACCTCTTCCTCAACACACACACACACACACACACACACACACGTAAAAATTTGGGAGAGAAACTGAAACATGTGCAGTGTTTATATTTTAATGCCCTTTTTCTATCTAAAGTCAGTCTGTTAGCTTAGGAATATATTCATGTGTATAAATTTATAGTATGACCAAAAATGTATTATGTCTAAAATATTTAGGGATGTGAATGCTGAAAATTTTGAGAGTTTTTTTGGAGTTCATTTACACACACACACACACACACACACACACACAAACACCATGTACCCCACCCCAGAGCTTTAAATATTCTAAAACTACATTCCCCTGCATTTCTCTAGTTCTATTTTTATTTTTCTTCAGTAGAACTGTTGTCATGGAGTATCCATTTGATTAAAACCCATAGCCATGGTCCTCTGGGAATTCACTGTAAGAAGTCTAACCCAATCTACCCCATTCTTCAGTGTTAGGCGTTCTCAGAGACAATGGAAGCCTATAAAGATAGGACGCACCATTTACCTTTCAGAGACTACTCTGAGGTGAGAAAGAGGAGCTGATGATGTCTCAAGGGCCCCTTAGGTCTCATTATTCTTTCACTCCACATTTCCAGCAGCGTCTTGCCTAGAAATGAGCTGGCTTCTTGGCACTCAGATGTACCAATTTACTCGACAACAATGGCTCTTTCATTTTTTTAAAAATTGAAGTTAATCAATAAAGTATTTCTATATATAAAGCTAGGATAATTCCATGTGTGCTATTGTTAGAATAGACCCCCTAGGACTTTCCAGTAAACTAGTGTATGCAATTTATATACAAGAACCATCTACCCATAAAACCTAATTTTGACTACTTGATTTTTGTCCCAGGTTTTTTTTCTTTCAGACAACTGACAGTGCCAAGCCATTTTGTCACTTTAAGATTTTTCCATTCCCCAGAGAGCAAGCTTTTAGAAGGATGACACTTTCCTGGAACTTTTCAAGCTGACACATTCGTCACTTACCTATTCAACTCTTCAGTCAGTTGTCTTTCCTTCAAGAGTTTAAATATGTAGATAATGTAGCCCTTGTACAGGTTCATAATGTAGTTCATTTGAGAAATGGGAGGAGAAAAAGAAAGGAAACAAACCAATGATAATTCTCTCGAGGTTGTGGGGTGACAATGGCTCATTCTATTGCAGAGATGTGTGTTACCGCCCTCGTTGTTTCTGGTTCAAGCTCACAGTTAGCAATGAAATGGCCATTATAGGAATCATGCCGATAAACATGATACATTGCAACCATACAGACACTTTAAATAATTATTCTTTTATAACTAAGCCATATACTGAAGAAGATTTATAATTTAGAGATAATATCCCCATTAGTAAAGTTTATGACCCAATAAACAGCTCCCACTAGTTAATAAATGCCAAAGCCATAAAAACAAAGACTATTAATGTAATAGAATTTCTGTACCTCCCTCTTTTGCTGGTGGTCTCAAGACACTGAAGGGAAATGCTATCTTAGGAAAAACATTTATTCTCGTTATGTAAATATCAATGAATTGTCTTACAATCCATCTGGAAATCTCCCAGCCCCCCTTGGTCCCAGGTGGTCCTGAAATGCTGATGCGTTCTGCTTAGGTTTCAAGCACTAGAGAACTCTGGGTTTCAGCACAAATAAACCCTGTGACTAAAATCTTTGGGGGAGGTGGAGAGGTGGGCTGGAATTTCTGCCTCTTCTCTTCCCTCTGAAAAAGAGAAATCCTAACTAGTGTCATTGTTCCAGGGTAATAGTTTTGAAAAAAGCTTCACAACCTTTGCATGTACTTGTATTTTTAGCTGCTAACATTTTCTCATTTTGATGGAAAAGCAAGTGCTGCCTTTGGATGTCTGGGTGAGTTGAAGGTTAATATAGGCAAACCTTTTGTCCTAAGAACTAATTGTTTTTTAGTATTCTTGGAACTGTGGGAATGATTGATAAAGTCATTTGAAAGCCCAAATCAAATCATGTCTTTTCATACAAAACTGATTAAAAGCTGTTAAGGTTCCCATTAGATAGTTTGTTGAGGCACTGTTGTGAAGTACGATGTTGTCAGCAGATGATTAATTTGCAGTGCTTATTTGCCGTTTAATTCCCTTTTTTACTGAACTATTTGAAAAGTAATGTGGATAAGTCTATTGGTTCATTTAACTTTTTTTTTAAATTTTTTATTTTTAATTATTATGGGTACATAATAGTTGTGTATCTTTATATATTGGTTAGCTTTAGCTAAGCTTACTAAAATGGTTAAAATTTCAGACAATAGAGGGGAGGTGCAGAGCACTGTATCTTTCCAGCATTATAATAGTTTAAACATTTTGCCTACTTTATGTCTTACCTTTGATTTAATTGGTTGAATACACCATTCTTGGTATTTGTTGTTGTTTTTTTGATGCTAGGCAATTTGAAGTTTGGTTATTTGGGGTTGTAGAGCTTCCAGGCTTTCTGAACACCTCAGTCATGAGTTCAGGATATTTAAATTGCCCTTCATTCTTTCAAATACCAGGGAGTTATTGATGAATAAAATGAAATCTCCTCAAATTATAAAAACCAAAACACAATACTCTTGGCTTTCCTACTTGGATTTATCTTAATTCGAGTAGGGGGTTGCTTCCTAGCCTTTTCCATTTATTTCTCCTTTTGCCTTCGCCTTCCTCCACACATTATTACTTTGCTCTAAATTCAGTAGTTGGAATGTTAATGAAATAGTAGGGCTTTCCACAAAATATTTATGATATTGAATAATGCAGAACCCATTGAATAATGAATTGTCATGCTCCCAACTACATGTATATTCTCTTTAGTTATGAGTATAGATCCCTGAATTTTGAATACCCTTCAAAATTGGTCTGTAAATGACCTTTCAGATGAACAGCTTCCCAATGATGGTATACTTGAGTAATGCAGTAAGGCATCTCTGCCCTAATGTTTTTGGGGCAAAGACTGAATTGCTTCAAGTTGAAGGCAGGTTAAGACCTTTTCAAAAACCAGTCTTTTCAAGTTGACCGAGCATCTTCAGAGACATAATGCTTTTCAATTCCCAAGAGAATGTAATGTGTAAAAATAGAAAGCCCACTGAGGCAAGATCAATGAGGCTATTTAGCAAATAATAAACCTGGAGTGATAATGGAGCAAACATCCATTATTACAAAGGGTAGCGCTGACTGTGCAATTAGTTTAAGAGAATTTTGTAACTCATTTCCATCCGCCTTCTTCCATCAGGTTATATATATTGGTTTAAAGACACATTTTCTTTCAGGGTCGATTAAACCTAAAACTAAGAATTCTGAGACACCTTTGTCAACAGCGTGGCCAGAATGGGCATCTTCTTTGCATTTGTTCCTGGCACCCAGTAAAATTCCTTCCAAGGGGACTTTTGAGCCCATTATGTGTCTGGTGTGTGGCACACACAGGAACCCAGGTGTCAGCAAGGCTGCTCAGAAGCATCTGGTAAAAAGGCTAAAAAATGTGGCCGATGAAAAACTCCACAGTGGCTCTGCAAGCAGAGAATTAATGACTCGCTGGAATCAGTAGGAGCCTTTACTTCTAAATACTCATTAGTTAAAGCTGTGAGGCCTGATGTTATGCAAGTTAGAGAGGGAAAGGGGGACCGCCCCTCCCCATTGTCTATTTTGAACAGAATATGCACATTTAACTCAAAGTGGTGAATGGTTCAAATACATCAAACCACTATTCATCAATCTCAGCTTCCTGAGCACCACCTTGCCTCTGTGGAAAGCCAACAATAGAGGAGATCCTTATTAAGACCTCACTATAATATTAAAATCCAGAGAGGCTGATAGCTTGGTAAAAACACAAAAATGCGTCCTCCTTTAGAAATAGTTCCACCAAAGTCATCTTTGTGTTTCCTTCTTCCTACTTTGCCTATACAACAAGAACAACTGACTCAAATAAGAACTTGATAAAATTACTTTTGCCTGCTTTTCTTTCCCATGCTAACACTGCTCTTCTTTATGGCTGTGAGGCTGCCCATTGAATAAAGAACAGGAGCAGAAAAGCCATTTCAGACTGCTGCATATACCCCCAGCTCTAACTATGACCGGAGCAGGGAGAGTAAGAGGGCAAGTGGCAGGAGCTGATCATTGCAGAGGGGAGTCTGGGCGAAAATGGGGACCACCTTGTGCGTGTAACTCACATTTAAAGAGTTTGAACTTCATTCCAAGGGAATGAGAAGTTACTAAAAGATTTCAATCTGGGGAATGAAAAGATCATGTCTGTATTTAAAAATCTCTGGCTGCTTTATGCGTGTGAACTATAAGCGTGAGTTTGGCGGCAAGAAGGCTGATTAGGAGACTGTTGCCAAAGAAGTGATGGGAGGTTTGGATTAACGTAATGTTAGTGAAAAGTGGAGAGATACATTCAGGACACGTTCAGGATGTTGGAGACGAGGGAGAAGAAGAAATCAAACTTTCGACTGGGTCACTTTGACAGCGGAGTAGATGGTGTTGCCGTTCATTGTGCTGGGAAACACCAGAGAAAAATCAAGTGAAGGGAGCAATATCAAGAATTCTGTCTTGGGCATGCTAAATTAGGGTGCCTGTGGAATAGATAAGTGCGGATGTTGATAAGGCAGCTAGATTAACAGGTCTGAATCTCAGCAGAATGGCCTGGGCTGGAGATGCATATTTGAGAATCATCTGAGTATGAATGGTAATTGTGAGTTTGAATAAGATTACCCAGGAGGAGTGTGTGTTGTCTGAGAACCATAGTGCCTAGCATATTATTAACAATAATAATTTTTTAAAAAACAGCTTTATTGACATACAATGAACTGCACATAAAGTGTACAGTTTGATGAGTTGACATATGCATATACCTATGAAACATAATCCCAATCAAGATAATGAATTGTTAAACTAAATTTGGCCTGAGGTTGCCTCCCTCCTTTGAGTCCTAACATAATGAGCTGTAAACTGAAAGCCTGATTTAGGAGTACTGTGTACTTTTGTAACAAATAATTGAGTCTCAGCCAATCACAGCAGCTGAGCTTCAGTCAATCACAGGCGGCCAACTGATCAGACCACGTTCAAATAAGGCAAACACGGAGCTGTAACCAATTGAGCTGTTTCTGTACCTCACTAACATTTTCCATCCATTAATGCTGCTTCCCCATGCTGTGGAGTAGAGTTTGCTGAACCTCTGGCTTTGAGGGTTGCCTGATTCAAGAATCGTTCTTTACTCAATTAAACTCTGTTAAATTTAATTTGTCTAAAGTTTTTCTTTTAACAGAACATATTCATCACCCCTACCAAATTCTTCATGCTCCTTTATAATCTCCCCCTATTGTAAATCCCCATCCTCCACAATGCCTCATACCCAGGCAACAACTGAGCCGCTTTCTGTCACTATAGATAAGTTTCCATTGTCTAGAATTTTATATAAATGGAATTACCACAGTATGCACCCTTTTGTTTGGTGATCTTCCACTCAGCATAATTGTTTTGAAATTCATCCATATTGTTGTGTGCATTAATATTTCATCTTATTACTGAGTAGTATTCCATTGTATGGGTATACCACAGTTCATCCATGCACATGTTGGTGGACATTGGGTTGTTTCCAGTTATTAGCTATTACAAATAGAGATACTGTGAACATTCATGTACAAGTGTTTGTATGGACATAGGCTTTCATTTCTCTTAGGTATATACCTAGGAGTGGAATGGCTAGATCCTATGGTTGGTGTATGTTTAACTTTTTAAGTAACTGTCAAGCTGTTTTCCAAAGTGATTGTACCGTTTAATATCCCTTCCAGCATTGTATGAAGTCCCAATTCCTCCACATTTTCACCAATACTTGCATGGGAGCTCAAGACACAATACCCCAAAGTATGGCACCTTGGTGTGCTGAGTACTTTGAACTGAAAGAGATTGGAATCCCTCAGAAGCAGCCTCAAATACAGGGTCTCTCTGACCTTCTCCTACCCTCCTCTCTCCATCTCCTCTTTACTCCCTGAAGTCAGTCATACAAACCAGAATTCCTCTTTTCCAAGGCAGGTAGTAGAAACTAGAACTCCTCCAAAACGCACCATAAAACCTAGAAAAGGTCATTCTTTGACCTTCCTCCTTTTGCCTTGAAGACCCTCATGTGACAGGTGTCCTTTCCTATACCCAGAGGAAAGGAATGTTGCACAGAGAGGCCAAGAAGAATCTGAACAGACAGGCCTTGCTGGGCTTCCTCCCTCAATCTATTACCACCAGATCATACCCTTTTGTCCAATCACATTTCTACGTGGTTGCTCATTCTTCATTGAACCTAGGCACAAAAATAGCTTTCCTTGGGTCTTTGGGTCTTCATTTCTGATGGCTCCATGTCACATAAAACTTTGATTAAATAAATTTGTTAAGCTTTTCTCTTGTTAACATGTCTTTTGTAATAGGATGATGGGTGAGGAAAGGTATCACATTTCCACCTTTACATTTGATATAGTCAATTTAAAAATTTTTAGCCATTCTAATGGGTGTATAGGAGTCCATTAACCCCCCATATCTGTGGGTTCCACATCCATGGATTCAACTAACCTTGGATGAAAAATACTTTTTAAAAATTGCATCTATATTGAACACGTATAGACTTTTTTGTCTTATTGTTTTCTAAATAATACAGGATAACAACTGTTTACATAGCATTTATATTATATTAGATATTATAAGTAATCTAGAGATGATTATACAGGAAGATGTGCATAGGTTATATGCAAATACTGTGTCATTTTTTATCAAGGTCTTGAGCATCAGTGGATTTGATATATGGGGGAGATTCTAGAACAACTCCCCACAGATGCCGAGGAACGACTGTATCTCATTGTAGTTGTTTGTTTTCTTCTTTTTGAGTTTTGAGAGTTCTTTATATGTTCTGGATACAGACTCTTTATCTGATGTGTGATTTCCAAATATTTTCTCTCACTATGATTGTCTCTTAAAGTCTTCTGGAAAGCAAAAGGCTTTAATTCTGACAAAGTCTATTTTATCAATTTTTTGTTTTGTGGATTGTGATGTTGGTATTATAGATAATAACTCTTTGCCTAAACCAAGGTCACAAAAATTTTCTTCTATATTTTCTTCTAGAATTTTTATAGTTTTAGGTTTTTCATTTAGGTCTATAATCCATTTTGAGTTCATTTATGAACTCCATTTTGAAATCCACACAGTGTGAAATATGGCTCCAAGTTTTGTTTTGTTTTTTCTTGTGCATATGGATATCCATTTGTTTAAAAAGCTATCATTTCTCCAGTGAATTGCCTTTGTACCTTTATCAAAAATTAGTTGTTGATTTATGTATGAATTTTTTTCTGGACTTTCTATTCTGTTCTATTGATTTTTGTCTCTAACTTTACACAAATATCATACTGTCTTGTTTACTAGAGCTTTATTATGTTTTGAAATCAGTAGTGGTAATTCTCCAACTTTGTTCTCCTTTTCCTAGCAGTTTTGGCTATTCTAGATCTTTTGCATTTCCATATGAATTTCCAAGTATTAGCCTGTCAATTCTAAAGTCCTGCTAGGATTTTGACTGAGATTGTACTGAATCTATGGATAAATTTAAAGAGTATTGATATTTTTATAATATTGAGTCTTCTGACTCATGAACACAGTATATCACTCCATTTATTTAAGACTTCTTTACCTCAGTAATGTTTTGAAGTTTTCAGTGTGCAGATGATGCACATATTTGACAGATTTCTCCCTAAATATTTTAGACTTATTAATGCTAATGTAAATGGCAATTTTTGAAAATTTCAATTTGATTGCTTGTTCCTAAAGATAGAAATACAATTGATTTTTGTACATTGATCCTGTATCCCTCAACCTTAATAAACCCATTGATTAGTCTTGTAGATTTTTTGTAAATATCATCAGATTTTTCACATAGACAATCTAAAAAGATGATCACAGATGATCAGATTTTTCACATAGTACGATGTTGAATAGAGGTGGTGAGGGTAGACACATCTTTCTTGTCACTGAACTTAAAAGGAAAGCATTCAGTTTTTCACCATTAAGTATGATGTTAGCTATAGGATATTGGTAGACATCCTTTTTCAGATTTAGAAAGCTCCCTTCCATTTCTGCTTTGCTGAGAGATTTAATCAGGAATGGATATTGGATTTTGCTAAATGTTTTCACTGCATCTATTGAGGTGATCATATCATTTTTCTTTTTAAAATTTTGTTAATATAGTAAATGGTATTAATTTTTTAAATGTTTTTATTAAGATGAAATATATATTACATAAAATTAACCATTTAAAATTTTTAAATTCAATGGCATTTAGTACGGCAGTCCCCAACCTTTTGGCACCAGGCACAGGTTTCATGGAAGACAATTTTTCCATGGACCAGATGACGGGGGTAGGCAGAGCTCAGGTGGTGATGCAAGAGATGGGAAGCAGCTGTAATTCACCACTCACCTCCTGCTGTGTGGCTGGGTTCCTCACTTTCATGGAAGACAATTTTTCCATGGATGCAGGACAGGGCAGGGAGGTTAGAGCTCAGGTGGTGATTCATGTCCTGGTTCCTAACAGGCCACGGACTGGGACCAGCCATGGCCCAGGGGGTTGGGGACTGCAGATTTAGTACATTCACAATGTTGTACAACCACCACCTCTAGTTCCAAAACAGTTTTATCACCCTAAAAGGAAACACCATACCCATTAAGCAGTCACTCCCTATTACCTCCTGCCCTCAGCCCCGGAAACCACTAATCTGCTTTCTGTCTCCATGAATTCATCTTCTCTAAATATTTTACTAAATGGAATTATACACTAGATGACCTTTGTATCTGGCTTCTTTCACTTAGCATAATATTTTTGATTTAAAATGTTGAGGCATGTATTGGTACTTCATTCCTTTTTGTGGCTGAATAATATTTTGTTTTATGGACATACCACAATTTGTTTATTCATTCATGCATGAATGGACATTTGGGTTGTTTTCACCTTTTGGCTACTGTGAATAGAGCTGCTGTGAACATGCATGCACATGTATTTATTTGAGTACCAGTTTTCAGTTTTTTTGAGTATATACTTAGGAGTGGAATTGTTGGGTTATGTGATTATTCTACATTTAACTTTTTGAGGAACTATCAAACTGCTTTCCATAGCAAACCATTTCACATTCCCACCTGCAATGTATGAGGGTTCCAGTGTTTTCACATCTTCAGCAACACTTGGTTTTTTTTCCATTTTTTAAAAATTATAGCTATCGTGGTAGGTGTGAACTGATAGCTCATTATGGTTTTGATTTGCATTTCCATGAAAGATGTTGAGCATCTTTTCACTGGTTTGTTGACTATTTGTGTATCTTCTGAAGAGAAATGTCTATTCCAGTTCTTTGTCGACTTTTTAATTGAAAATGACATTGATTTTTTGAATGTTAAACCAACTGTGCATTACTGGAATAAACCCTACTAGGTAGTGATGTGTTTTTCTTATATAGTGCTGGATTCAATTTACTAAAATATTATTTAAAAATTTCTCCTATGAAAATCCTTGAAGGGTATTAATCTATAGCTTTCTTTTATTGTCATATCTTTGTCTGGTGTGGGTTTCATAATAATGTTGGTCTCATAGAATGAGTTGGTAAATATTCCTTCCTTTTCAATTTTATGGAAGAGTTTGTGTAGAATTGGTATTGTTCCTTCCTTAAATATTTGGTAGGATTAAACAGTTTGGGCCTGCAGTTTGCTTTGTGGGAAGGTTCTTTAAAACTACATCCTCAATTTCTTTAGTAGATATGGGGTTATTCATGTTATATATTTCTTCTGTGGTCAGCTTTGGTAGTTTGTATCTTTAAAAGAATTTGTCCATTTCATCTTGGTTGTTGAATGTATTGGCTTAAAGTTGTTCATGATATTTAATTCTTATCCTTTTACTATCTAAAGAGTCTTTAGTGATGTCACCCCTCTCTTTCCTGATATTGGTAACTTCTCTGTTCTTTTCTTTTTTCCTGATCAGGCGGGCTAGAGATTAATCAGTTTTATTGATTTTCTCAAACAAGCAATTTGTTATTTCAATTAACTTTCTCTAGTGTTTTTCTGTTTTCTATTTCATTGATTTCTGCTCTGATCATTATTTCCTTTATTCTACTTACTTTGGTTTTAATTTTTCTTTTTTCTAGTTTCCTAGGGTAGAAGCTGAAGTCATTGATTTCAGGTCTTTTGTCTTTTCTAATATAGGCTTTTAGTGCTATAAAATCCTCCTAAATACTGCTTTAATGGCATCCCACAAATTTCGATATGTTGTATTTTCATTTTCCTTTAGTTACTCATTCAGTTATTTCTTATTTCCTTTTGATTTCTTCTTTGATCTACAGGTTATTTAGAAATGTGTTATTTAGTTTCAAATATTTGGAGATTTTCCAAAGATCTTTCTGATGATTTCTAATTTAATTCCCTATGGTCAGAGAAAACACTTATATGACTTGTATACTTTTAAATTCATTGAGATTAGCGTTATGGCCCAGAATATGGGCTATCTTGGTAAATGTACCATTTGCACTTGAAAAGGATGTGTATTCTATGCTTCTTTTGTGGAGTGATCTATAAATGTCAATTAGGTCAAGTTGTTTAAATTTTCTATATCCTTACTGATTTTCTATCTACTTGTTCCAACAGTTATCAAGAGGAAGATATTGAAATTTCTGACTATAATTGTGATTTTATCTGTTTCTCCTTGCAGTTCTATCAGTTTTTGCCTCATGTATTTTGAAACTCTGTTAATAGCTGCATGAACATTTAGGACTGTTATGTCCACTTGATTAATTGACCCCTTTATCATTATATAATGAATGTTCTTACCCCTGGTAATATTCTCTGCTCTGAAATCTACATGGTCTGATAATAATGCCACTGCAGCTTCCTTTTCATTGGTGCTACCATAATATGTTTTTTCTGTCTTTTCTTTTAACTTATGTGTATTTTTATGTTTTAGGTATCTTTCTTATAGGCAGCATTTAGTTGGGTCTTGTTTTTTTATCCAATTTGACAACTGCTACCTTTTAATTGGTGTATTTAGACTACTTGCATTTAATGTAATTACTGATGATTATATTTAAATCTATCATTTTGCTATTTGTTTCTATTTGTCCAATGTTTTCTTTGTTTCTTTTTCCTTTTGTTCTTCCTTGTTTTCGATTAATCAGATTTTTTTATGATTCCATTTTATCTCTTTTGTTGGATTATTAGCTATTGGTAGGAAGAAAAGCTTTTCCTCTACACTTTTATTTTCAGTAATTGGGGTCTGCAGATTAAACTGAAAATGGCAGATTAACGAGAGAAAAAGAATTTTATGTACATACATATGAAAGTTTACAAATATTGTAACACAAGGAGGCAGTTAGAACTTTGGGTTTATGTACCATCTTAATAGGGGATGGGGAGAGGCAGAGAGACACTTCTGGGAGAACAAATGACTTATTAGAAGAGAAGGAGAAAGGGCACTTAGGGAGAAACAAATGACTTTTTGGAAAGATAGATGGGCCCTTAAGATAAGAGGTGGGAGATATGATAGTTTTGTGACAATGTCCCTTTGTGTATGGTGCCAACTTCTCATCTGAGAAGAGAAGATTAGAGCTGCTTCTGGGGAGGGATTTATGACAATTGAGTTCTTCTGGGAGGCTCTGCTTTTAGGCAGAGAAGGGATTTCAGAAGCTCAAATGCCTTTAGCTCAAAATAATTTTTATGCCACACTGGCTTATTCTGGACCCCTTCACTATAACTCTTCAGTTTGTTATTATATTAGCTGTTTTAGGGTTTGCAGTACATGCCTTTAACTTAGCACAATCTATAACACCTTCCAGTGATGGTGTAGTATAGTATAGTATAGTACGGTATAGTAATCTTAAAATAGTATACTTCCATTTTTTTCCTCTTAAATTTTGTGCTATTGTTATATACTTTACTGTTACACATGTTATAAACCCCACATTGCATTGCTATTTTTGTTTAATAGTCAATTATCTTTTAAAAGAGATTTAAATAACAAGAAAAAAGCTAATATATTTACCCATGTTGTAGTTCCCATTTCCTGTGTTTTTTTTTTTTTCTCTGAACGGATCCATGTTTCCATCTGGTATCATTTTTCTTCTGCCTGAACGACTTCCTTTAACATTTCTCATAGTGTGGGTCAGTTGATGATGAGTTATTTTGCTTTCCTTTTAAATGCCCCCAAAGATCTTTATTTTGCTTCCATTTTAGAAAGATACTATCACAGGGTATAAATGCTTAAGTTGAAAGTTTCTTCTTTCTCTACTTTAAATACATTACTCCTCTCACTTCTGGCTTTCATTGTTTCACAAAAGAAATCTGTCTACCTTATTTTTGTTCCTCTATATGTAATGTATGTTTTTTCTTTGGCTAATTGCAACATTTTCTACTTACCACTGGTTTTAAACAATTTGTTTATGATGAGCCTTGGGATAGTTTTTTTGTGCTTGAGGTTTGTCGAGCTTCTTGGATCTTTAGATTTATAGTTTTCATAAAATTTGGACAATTTTGAGCAATATTTTCTTCAGGTACTTTTTTAGTTCCTACCCTTCTCTCTTCTCCATTGATGACTCCCATTACATGCATATTAAGCTGCTTAAAGTTGTCCCACAGCTCGCCAATGCTCTTGTTCACTCTTTTTTCATTCCTTTTTTTTTTTTTTCCTGTGTGGTTCATTTTGGATACTGTCTTTTGCCAGGTCTTCAAGTTCAGTAATAATTTTTCTTCAGTATATAAGAGAATTAATCTGGTATTAATACTACCCATTGTATTTTTCATCTCATATTGTAGATGATGTTAGATTTAGATATTTTTTATCTTTCATGTCTCTACTCAACATGCTCATTTTTTCCTTTAGCTTCTTATATGTATGGAACAAAGTTATAATAATTACTTTAATGTCCTTGTCTACTAATTCTATCATCTATGCGATTTGTGTCTGTTTTGATTGATTTTTCTCTCCATTATGGATAATATCTTCCTGCTTTTTTGTATGCTTGCTAATTTTTTATTAGATGCCAGACACTTAGACTTTGACCTTGTGGGGCACTGAATATGTTTGTATTCTTATAAACAGATTTGGAGTTTGTTCTGGGATATGGTTAAGTTACTTGGAAACAGTTTCCTTCTTTCAGGTCATGCTTTTAAGCTTTGTTAGGCAAGATAAAAGCAGCATTTAGTTTAAAGCTAATTTTTTCCCAATACTGAAGGAAACCTTTCTTAATACTTTACTCAATTCCTCATCATTACTAAAGTTTTTGACTCTGACTTGTAGGAACAAGAATGTGGTAAGCAGAATTCTAAGATGTTTCCCAATGACCCACACCTTTATATAATCCCTTCTCCTTTGAGTGTGGTTGTAAACTGTACATATGATGGGATAGTCACTACTACTATGATTAAATTATGTTGCATGATACAATTGATGTTAAGACTGATTACTGTGGGTTGACCTAACCTAATCTGATGAGCCCTTAAAAAGGAGTGGGCTCTTCCTGATAAAAGAAATTTGAAGCATTCGAGGGATTCAACGTGAGGGAGATTCTCCTTTGATGGTTTGAAGATGGAGAGGGTCACATAGCAAGAACCTGAGATCAACATCTAGGATGAGAGCAACTCCTGCTCTAACAGCCAGTGAGAAAAGGGTACCTCAGTCCTACAACTGTAATGATCTAAATTCTGCCAATAACTTGATTGAGCTTGGAAGTAGATTCTGTCCCAAAGCCTCCAGAAAGGAACCCAGCCCATCTAACACACGGGTAACAGCCTGTGGGACCCTAAGCAGAGGACCCACTAACCCATGTTTGGACTTCTGACTTAAAAAACTATGAGCTAGTAAATAGGCATTATTTTAAGCTGCTAAGTCTATGGTAATTTGTTACATAGCAATTGAGAATTAATATAAGAAACTATTCTTGGCCTTATGGGACTTCTGAGGACTTTTTTTTCTTTTTTACCATCCTTTTGGCTGACTCTTTCGTTGGCCTTAAGTTTTTCCCTCACATGCATATGCTGATCAATACTCGGTGGAAGACGCAAATTCACCTTGACTTGATTCAAGGTGGAAGACCTATGGATATTTGTAGTTCTATCTTTGTATATCTCTCCTTTCCAGCACTCTGCCTTGAGAATTCCAGCCTCTTTGGCCTCCTTGGACTCCAAACTCTGCCTACTCAACTCAGGGAGGCTGCTAGGTTTTCCCTAATATACTTCTCCTTGCACTTTAAAAATTCTCTCCAGGCTGTCCATATGGCTCATTTGTTTCCTGTCTCTTAGAGATCACCATCTCATTGGTTGATGTCCAATGCCTTAAAAACTGTAGTTGCATATGTTTTTGCTGATTTTTAGTTGTTTCAACACAAAAGTAGAAGATGTAGCTTTTTTTAGTAGGGTCATATAGTTATATAATTTTTAGTTGGTAGTGTTCCAGTTTTGTACTTTAAAAACAAACCTGCTAAACATTTTTCTCTTTGACTCCATGTGCATTGTACTTCTTGCTAGTTTCCACAGTATTTAGCATGATGCCTTACATATAGTAAGCACTCAATAAATGTTTAACTTTTATCTTTTTAATTTGATTTTTAAAACTCACCATTTATCCGCAACAAACTTTCCGAAACACGGTGGGTACTATTACTTGATTTCAGATTAGTTTTCAGAAGTATCATTGTATAACTACACCCAAACTAGATTATTATAATATATGGATATATACATGTAAATATAAATGTATATTGCATTGTCTTAGTCTGGCTTACCCTGAAAACAGATCCTAAGATTAAGGCTAGTGGGCAGGTAGTTTATTTAGAGGTGTCATTCCAGGAAGCAGTTGTTCACAAGAAGCAGAGTGAAACAGGGAAGGAGGAAAAGAACCAATCCAAGCACAAATAGAGTTGACCACCATTATAGAAGACTGACCCTCAATCCAACTGGAATCTTCTGTAAAATGTTAAGAAATGAGTCTCAGAACTGTCTGCTCAAGGGTCAAAAGGGGAAATCATTTATCTATTAGCTTCTGTTCCTCATTGGTCAAGAGTGGCCCCATATGTTTTAAACTCTCTCACACCTTCTGGTTGTCACCCATGTGTGGATGCAGAAGAGGTTCCTACTGATAGAGTCAAAGGAGCCCCAGGAAAGGAAATGAGAAGTGTATGACACCAGCCGAAGAGAGGCATTGTCCAACTGCACTTGTGTGAAGCCAGTCAAAGTTGGAATGGAACTGGTTACCTCAGTACTGCCTGGAGTAAGAGAAGTGGCTATGAGGATTTTGGAATGGTATAGAGGGGTTACCCAATACGCATATCATTCTGCAACTTATTGAACCATAGAATTTATTATATTAGCTTCTAACAGTCTTTTAAATTGATATCCAAACAATTTTGAGTAGCCTCAAGTTGCAGAACACATTAAGGACTTTATAGTGAAAATTTTAAAAGCAGCCACAGAAAAATGACATATTATGGACAAAGGAACAAAAATAAGTATTTCAGCAGATTTTCTTCATAAACAATGCAAGCAAGAAGATAGTGGACTAACATCTTTAAGGTACTGAAAAGGCAAAGCTGACAATGTAGAATTCTATTCCAACTGATAATAGTTTTCAAAAATTAAGGCAGAATAGGTACTCAAATAAATACTTATACACAAATGTTCATAGCAGTACTCGTCTACTAGTCTCAGTAGCCAAAAAATGAAAACAACCCAAATGTCCATCAACAGAAGAATAGATAAACAAATTGTGGCATATACATACAGTGAAACATTATTCAGCCATAAAAAGGAATGAGGCACTGATACATGCTACAGCATGAATGAACCTTGAAATCATTATGCTAAGTTGAAGAAGCCAGATACAAAAGGCCACATACTGTATGATTTCATTTATATGAAATATCAAAAATAGGTAAGTTCATCAAGACAGAAAGCAGAGTGGGCTGCAGGAAAGGAGGAATGGGGAGTGACTGTGTGATGAAGACAAGTTTTCCTTTTGAAGCAATGAAAATGTTTTGGAATAAGATAGAGATGGTGGTTGTACAATATTGTGAACATGCTAAATGCCACTGAATGTTACACTTTAAAACAGTTAATTTTATGCAATGTGAATTTCACCTCAATAGAAATATATCAGTTGACCATAGGCTGGAAGACTCAATATAATAAAGATGCTAATTCTCCCAAATTCATATACAGATTTAATATACTTCCTATTAAAATTTCATTAAGAGTTTTGTAGATATAGACAAGATTATTCTAAAATTTATATGGAAAAGGAATGGGACTCAAATAATTTTGAAAAAGAAGAAAGTGGAGGAGTCAGTCCATCTGATTTGAAGATTTATTATATAACTACAATCATCAATACTGTTTGGCATTGGTATGAGGATAGAAACATAGGTCAATGGAAGTGAATAAAGAACCCAGAAACATACCCACACAAATATGATCAACTGCTTTTTGATAAAAATGCTGTAGCAATTTAATGAAGGAAGCATGGCTTTTCAACAAATGGTGCTGAAATCATTGAACATAGGCAAAAATAAAAAGAGCTTTGACTTAAACTTCACACTTTATAGAAATATCACCTCAAAATAGATCATGGACTTAAGTGTAAAATGTGAACCCATATAAATTTTAGGAAAAAAAAACAAGAGAAAATATTCAGGATAAAGGGTAGGTGAAGATATCAAAAGCATGACCCATAAAAGAAAAAAATCCTGATAAATTGTACTTCATCAAAATTAAATATTTGCTCTGCAAAAGACCCTGTTGGGATGATGAAAAGATAACCTACAGACTGAGAGAAAATCTTTACAAACCATATAGCCAACAAAGGAGCAGTATTGAGAATATATAAAGAAATCTCAAAAATCAACAATAAACAAACAATCCATTACAAAATGGACAAAAGACATGAACAAACATTTCACCAAAGAAGACATGCAGATGAAACATAAGCACGTGAAAAGTCATTCAACATCATTTAACCATTGGAGTAATACAAATAAAGTCACAATGTGATATCACTATGCATGTATTAGAATGGCTGAAAAATAAGAAATAAGAAGTAATAGCAACAACACCAAATATTGGCTGGTTGTGGAAAAGCTGAATAACTCATACATTGCTAATGGGAATGTTAAATGCTACAGTCACTCTATAAAACAGCTGAGAGTTTCTTAAAACTAAACATGTAACTACCATATGACCCAGCTACTTTACTCCTGGGTATGAAACCTATATACAAATACTTATAGCAGCTTTATTCATAATAGCCCAAACAACCCAGCTGTCTTTTAATGGGTTAATGGTTAAACAAATTGCAGTACCTCCATACTGTGGAATACTACTCACCAATAAAAAGGAATGAATTATTGATACAATGTGACAACTTGTTTTATAGATACATTGCCTACAGAGAATTATGCTGTGTGGGGGAAAAAAAGCCAATCCCCAAAGGTTATACACTATATTATTCCATTTATATTTCATTCTTGAAATGACAAAATTATAGAAATGAAGAACAGATCTGGGGTTGCAGGGGTTTGAAGGGTAGTGTGGCCAGTAGGAGGAGGGGAAATGGATGTGGCTACAAAAGGGCAACATGAGGAATCCTTGTGACAATGAAAATGTTCTGTATCTTGATACTCAATGTCAGTATCCTGGTGTGATACAGTACTATAGTTTTTCAGGATGTTACCATTGGCAGAACTTGGTAAAGGATACATGAAATTTCTTTGTATTATTTCTTACAACTGTATGTGAATCTACCATTATATGAAAATAAAAGACTTAATTTTTTAAAAAAAATTTAAAGGCAAAATACTATTTCAGATATAGAAACAATGAAAATATTTATGAATAATTCTTTATAAATTGATCAATAGACTCCTTGCAATCCCAACCACAATGTGAGCAGGGCATTTTTGTAAAAATTGACAAACTGGTTCTAAAATTCTTATGAAATGCAAAGCTTCAGGCAAAAGAAAATGGCTTTACTGGAGAATTGTACCAAATATTCAATAAACAAACAATACTGGCTCTACATAAACTCCTTGCAAATATTGGAGAGAAAGGAATATTTCCCAACTCATTCTATGAGTTGAGCATTACTCTGATACAAAAACCAGAAAGAGATATTTAAAGGAAAAGAAACTATAGATCAATATCCTTCATGAACACAGATGTAAATTTTCTTAACACAATTTAAGAAAAATAAATCCAATAATATGTGCCGGCGTTGGTGGTATAGTGGTGAGCATAGCTGCCTTCCAATAATATATAAAAATGATAATACATGACCAAGTAGAGTTTTGCTCAGGGGTGCAAAGTTGATTTAACATTCAAAAATCAATGTCACCAGCAGATTAAAAATATATTTTTGATCATTTCAATAGATTTAATAAAATAATTTTACAAAATCCAAAATTTATGATTAAAAATTCCCAGCAAAGTAGGAATACAAGGGAACTTCTTCAACATGATAAATAGCATCTACAAAAAATCCTACAGCTAACATCACACTTAAAGATAAAAGGTTGAATGCTTTCTTTCTAGAATTAGGAAAGATTGGGCTGTTCAATTCTGTTCAACATTGTACTGCAGGGTACACAGATGGCAGATAAGCACATGAAAGAATGCTCAACATGAATAGTTCAGGAAAATGCAAATTAAAACCATAACAAGATATCTGTACATTCCCTCTAAAATTACATCATAACAAGTGTTGGTGAGCATGTGGAGCAACTGGCACTGTGCTGGTGGGAATATAAACTGGTATAACCACCTTAGAAAATAATTTGGTAGTTTCTTAAAAAGTGCAACTTACACCCTCATAGCCATTCTACCCCTAGGTATTTACCCAAGAGAAATGAAGACACATTTTTGTACAAATGTGTACAAATGCATACAAATGTCATGACAGCTTTATTTATAAGAATTAAAAACTGGAAACAACCCAAATTTCCATCTACAGGTAAATGGTTGAAAAATTGTAATATATCCAAAAAGAATGCACTATCGATACATGCATCAGCGTTGATGAATCTCAAAATATGCTGAGAGAAATAAAAACCGAAATAAAAACATACATACATTTACATAAATTTCCAAAGAATGTAAACTTATCTATACTGACAGAAAGTAAATTAGTGTTGTTTACCGCATATCAATTATACTTTAATAAAATTGTAAAAAAAAGCCCTATAAAATTCATGGAAAATGAATAAAGTTGTATTTAGAGATAAATTCATAGCCTTAGATCTAAAAAGAAAAGTGTAAAGCATTTGTATAAACAAACTGGATAAAGACCGAAAGCTATCAAAAGCTATCAAAAGTTGGAGGAAGAAAAATGTGAATTTAAAATCAGAAATAAATTAGCAATATAATTGTGTAATAAAATTCATGAGTCAGCTCTAAAAAAATTACAATATGTAAACATTATTACATATAATGAAATGGAGACTCATACTTGCAATAAAGGACATAAGCAGGAGCATTCTAAAATTATAGGAGAATATTATGTATAAGTATATGCTAAGAAATTAGAAAAATATTTTTTAAAAAGTGAGAAGTTGAGTAGTCCCATGTCTAAGGAAGAAAATCTTCAATTAATTAAGCATCTAGGGACAGAGGCTTATCAGTGAGTTCTTTCAAATTTTTTAAGATACAGATAATTTTATACATTTAAAAAGTTTCAAAACACAGTAGATAAAAAAAAAAACTAAGCAAAATCCTAATCTCTTAGGTACTCTGCATCAGGCAGGTATTGTTCTAAACTTCTGACATATAGTAGTTTATTTAATCCTGTAAAACCCTTTTCAGGTAGTTACTAGTTTTATCATGTATTACAACTGAGAAAACCTAAGGCACAGGAAGGTTAAGTAAATTACCCAACATCATCCAGCTAGTAAAGCGGTGAATCTTGGATTCCAACCTGGGCACTCTGGCTCTAGAGTTGGTACCTTTAACCACCACACTAAAAATGGAAAGCTGCTTTAGCTATTTTTGTAAAAATTATATAAAATTTATTTCAGAATTGATAAAAATTATGTGAAAAGAAAAAAATGATATTCAATATCACTTATATTTATACATGGAAAATAAAATTTTTTTTGGAGATAGAATCTCACTCTATTGCCCCAGGTAGAGTGCAGTGGCATCATCGTAACTCACAGCAAACTTAAACTCCTGGGATCAAGCGATACTCCTGCCTCAGCCTCCTGAGTACCTGGGACTACAGGCAAGCACCACCATGCCTGGCTAATTTTTCTATTTTTAGTAGAGATGGGGTCTTGCTCTTGCTCAGGCTGGTCTCGAACTCCTGAGCTAAAGTGATCTTTCCGCCTCTGGCCTCCCAGAGTGCTAGGATTACAGGTGTGAGCCACTGCCCCCAGCCTATACATGCAAATATCTTAAATAAAATATCATTTAACTCAAATCCAACAGTATATTAAATGGATAACTCACTGTAACCAAATAGACCACATCGGAGCAATAAAAAGTGGTTAAATATTTAGAATCAATTAACATATTGCATCTTCAGGCATATGATCTTCACATTAAATGCCAACAATATATTAGATAACCTCCACTCATTTCTTATGAAAGTGCTTCAAAAGTCAGCAATATATGAGCACTTTCTTAGCAAGATAGAGAAGATCTATTTCAAATTAATAGCTAACATCATTCTTAATAGTGTAAAATGAAAGGTGTTCCTATTAAATCTTAAGTGAAGCAAAGATAGCCAGTGTCTCTATTATTATTTGATATCATTTAGGGGAATATGTGGCAAAGATCATAAAATACATAACAGAAATGAGAAGTAGTACTACCAGATAGGGTAATATTATTGAAAAGGATAATTCTTATTTTTCAGATGATAAAATAGTCTACTTAGAAAAGCCAAGAGAATAATTTCTAAAGACCATCTTAAAATTAATGAAACAATTCAGAAATCGATATAAGATAAATATATACAAATCACAGCTTTCTTGCAAAATAGCAATAACTATTTAGAAAACTTGATGGAAGAAATTTCATAATAACAACAAAATCTCTTAAAGGCCCCAGAATAACCTTAGGTTGAAACCTGGAGCAACTATTTGAAGAACACTGCAAAATTAGCAAGACAGAAAAATCTAGATATGTGGAGAAAAATACTATGTTCTTGTATAGGAAATTTGAATATAGTTAAGATGTCAGTTCTTTTCTAAATTAAATTGCAAGCTAAACATAATATGAATTAAAAAATCTCAATGAGATTTGAAGAGAATTTAAGAAAATGATTCTGAAGTATATGGAAACGTAAATATATGAAAATAGTTTTAAAATGTTGAAAAAGTTAATGAGCAAAGACTCCCCCTTCCTAGATTTCAAAGTTATTATAGTTGAAGCAGTGTGGTAGTAACATTAAGAATCAATTGCAGATCTATGAAACAAAGAACAGTCTCGTGTGTGTGTGTGTGTGTGTGTGTGTGTGTGTGTGTGTGTGTGTGTGACTATAAAAGCAACATCAAGAATTAGGAAGGGAACTACAGTTTTTCTGATGATGGTGGAATAACAAGGTCCAAATTTACCCTCTTACCTTAAACAACTAAAAAAGTAGAAGACAAATTTATGAAGCAATGATATTCAGATATTGGTCTACAAGCAGAGCAGGACTGACTTCTGAGAAAAAGGAAAAAGTGAAGTGAGTCTTATGATTGTCCTAAATTACTGTCTAGAGGCAGTTTCCATGCCACAGTCGAGGGAGGGAGAATCCTAGGAGAAAGTCTGGTGGACTCACTAAGTTGAGAAGACAAAGACTGGAATTTAGGGAGGCCAAAGAGTCTGGAACTTATCTTCAGAGTCCTGAAGATGAGGGAGCTGCACAAAGAAGGAGCTCTGGTTATCTGCAGAGGTGTCAACTCTATTCTTTGGCTAAGTACTGATGGTCAAGTGGGCAGGAAAAAATTACCCAAGTCTGAGGAAAGAGCCATCGGAAGGTGGTAGGACAGACAATTCCCAGAGCTCATCAAGGGCTGGAAATAATTTGTATTTCCTCCAGCCAAAGGGGAAAGACTTTGTGCTAGGTGGAGGGCATTGGGCATAGTCCTTGGGATTGTATTGTTTTCCCTAGTTGTAAGGTTTAATTAACCCTAGACTAAAAACTGATCTGGATCTGCACTAACCAGCTTAAAAGCAATACAGGTTGACTCCAAGTAGCTTAATGGTGTACCAGAACAAAATCTAATACTATTTAAAGGAATACCAAAAAAAATCTAGCACTCAATAAAGTAAAATTCAAAATTTCCAACATTCATTTAAAACTTCTTGGGCATGCATGGAGGCGAAATATGACCTATAACTGGGAGATGATTCAATCGATATAAACAAAACCAGAAATGAGAGTGATGATGGAATTAGGGAACAAGAATATTAAAACAGCTAATAGAAACAGGTTCATATGTTCAAGAAGGCAGAGGAAAACATGAGCATGATGAGGAGAGAGAAGGATATTAAAAAGGCCAAAAAACATATTAGATGAGATTAGTGGGCGATTAGACATTGCAGAAGAAATGATCAGTGAACATGAAACTGAAAAAATTGATTAATTGAACTTGATGAAAATATACAATTTGTCCTTCAAAAGAAATGGTTAAGAAAATTAAAAGATGAGGCACAGATTGGGAGAATATATTTGTAAATCACATATCCACAAAAGGATTTAAATACAGAATATATAAAGAACTTTTGAAACTCAACATTAAGAAAACAAACAGCCCAGTTTTAGAAATGGGCCAAAGACATGAAGAGACACTTCACCAAAGAAGATGTTCAGCTGGTAAATAAACGCATGTAAAGGAGTTCAACATGATTTGCCATTAAGGAAATGCAAATTAAAGTCACATGTGCCATCATTACACACCCATTAAAGTGGCTAAAATAAAATTTAAAAATATATCAAGTTCTGGGTACGATGCAGAGCAACTGCAGGAGACGCAAAATGGTACAGCCACTTTGGAAACCAGTTTGGGAGTTTCTTATAAAGTTAAACATACTTACCATATGAAGCAGCAATCCCATTCCTAGGTATATGCCCAATAGAAATGAAAATATATATCCACACAAAGACTTGTACTCCAATATTTTGTTTTTGAATTTTTTTTTTTTTTGAGACAGAGTGTCACTTTGTTGCCCGGGCTAGAGTGCCGTGGCGTTAGCCTAGCTCACAGCAACCTCAGACTCCTGGGCTGAAGGGATCCTTCTGCCTCAACCTCCCAAGTAGCTGGGACTACAGGCATGCGCCACCATGCCCGGCTAATTTTTTCTATATGTATTTAGTTGGCCAATTAATTTCTTTCTATTATTAGTAGAGATGGGGT
>CAUYRT010029771.1:0-40746 GCA_963574885.1 Lepilemur ruficaudatus
AATATTAGGATGCAGAAGACTAAAATTAACAAAAACATGCATGTTCTAAATGGAGAAAACTGTAAATATTGCTGTAGTTCAGACAGGAACACTCTTACACTGCTGGTGGGACTGCAAATGGGTGCAACCTTTGTGGAAAAGAATTTGGATATTCCTCAAAGAGCTAAAATTAGAATTACTATTTCATTTTTTATGTAACTGAAAAAATAAACATCACCACCACCCTGTCCACATATTTGGCTTACTTACACCAAATAACAATTGGGAAGTTAGATCTCTTGCTTATAGTTTAATGTATCAGGCTTTGTATAACAACCACAAAGTTTCTGCCTGGGCCTTAGATGTGCAAAAGAGATCCCGAGCTCCATTTATAGGCAAGAGATAGACAGAGTTCAAGTATATTTTCTTAGTAAAGAAAATTTAAGAATTTCTTCATCATAACAGACATGAGAAAAAGCAGAGAAGAAAGAAGCGGGGAAATGGCAGAGTAAAAGGACTACATTTTTATCATGGATCAGAGCTGAGTCAGGGATAAGAGTGGAATCAGATTCCTCTTGTAGGTTATTTCATACCTCCTGAGGCAGCATTTTATCCAGCCATGGCCACAGCAACTAGCCTCGTGCAGATATACCTGACGGCATACCAAACCTATCTGCGGCACTGTGAAAGCTCTTGCTTCCTGCTCTCAGGCTTCTCTGACTACATGGCTAAAACGTCTAAGAAAACCTGCCAGGCCCTTACACAAGCATAGCCTTGGTATGGATGGCAGTAAATGTGCAATTAGGCACCTCTTTACCGATGTGGCATAGAACTGCATGAATGTGTATTAAGTCTCCCCTCTTCAGTCTTTTGGACAGATGATACTGAAGTATATTTTCTTGAACTTTTCGGAAAGACCCAGTGGGATCAAGTTCCAGTTGCCTACAGCAAAAAACTCATGAAGAATGAACTCCTGTGTGCTATGTAGACTTATCATTCTTTTATTTCACTCTTTCTTATTCCAGAATTCCAATTCCCTGATAAGTCTTTTCCAAATATGTAGCACCTATGCCCAACCTGTGTTGGCTGAGTGCCTAGCATAGTTATCAGACAGATAGTGTTCAGGAAGTATTTGTTGAATTAACAAATGAATGCCATGAGATGGAATAATGTACATAAAATATTTACTTAATGCTTGTAACATAGCAAAAGTTTTTAAATATGTGATTTTTGAAAAGGCTGAAATATTTAAATAACATCTCTCAAAGGATGATGGTGGCATTTTATATAAATAGGCACTTTAAAAAAAAAAAACCTTGAATTTATCTAAAAAAAATATTTCCAAGGTGTTTCTCTCCAACACTTTGGACAAATGCAATACAAAATCTTGTATTGAGGAGAGGGTGATAAAGAAATGTAAGACTTCACAAGAGAGCAGATTCTATTTTTTAATATGTCTATTCATCATTTTGTTTCTATTATTATAATTTGCCTCGTTATAACTTAAAATTGTTAGTCTTAGTTTTGCCCTCTGGCTAATAAGTTTCAGTTATATTCTATTCTTTTTTGACTGAAGAAAACTAAAATTTCTACCACCAACCATCAAGGCTTCTCTTCCTAAAATTCTTCACAGTAACCCTTCTACTGCTTGTCAGATGACACCATATTCCATTGTACTCTGCCCCTTTATGAACTTGGTAATCTACTCTGATCGTGCATCAGTTTGGCAATGTTCTTAAATTATGCCATCAAGAACAAAACACATTTCAGTAGTGTTTCAGCTAGCCTGGAGTACAATTGGATTGTAGTTCTTTTATTCTGAAAAAGTGCTTTTTCTTGACATCTTGAATATATTACTTCAAAAGTCAATAAAATACACTGCTTTCTCATAATCCATACAAATTTCCAGTTTCCTTTTACTAGATGCAAAACAACAATCATGGTGGACATCCCTGATGCAGATCGTTTTTCCTGATGTAGTATTCACATTCATATTTAAAAATAAAGTAAAAAGGATCACAAAGTTTTTAATATACCTATTAAATATTAATTAATTAATATTATTACTGTTATATTGGTGCTAAGAAAACAAGTACTATTTTGGTCTGGGTCTTGGTTGGAATTTGAGGGTTTATCAAATGCCATACAGGACCAAATGTGTTATTTAACCTGTCTTCTATTAGTTAAATCAAAATGAGAAACTATAAGAAATACAAATTCTATATTAAACTTTAAGCCTGATATTTACTTTCATCTACTTACTTATGAAATAATTTTTCTCCTCACATTTTAAAATATGGATTTTTATTTTTATATATTGGCTCCAGCAAGATATATTATAGATAGATATTTTATAGCAAAGCATGTTTACATAATTTTTCTAATGTTATAATAAAGGATCTAGGGATTTGCCACATATTTATTCTCAAACTTTATTTTTTTATTAAAAAATTATTCCTAGAAGCATAAATAACTAAAATTAATAGAAGTAGACCTGCTCTGGCAGAATGCTATGGTGCTCACCATCTATCTCTTTTAATGCAAGTACCCACCATTTAGAGACCTGAACAGAATTCCTAGGGGTTTTCAAAGTACAGTTTTAGAACACTGGTCTTAAAATAGTACAGAGAAAATAAAATGCTACAGCAGCAACCTTTTTGGAAACCAGTCACCCAGTGCAGAGTAAAAGCAATGGAGACCAAAAGAGGGAGAGAACAGGTAGAAAGATAGCCAGAAAAAAAACTTGAAGTTCTTAAAAATCTGTAACGTTAAGAGAGTATATTTATATACTGACCACCAGGAACTTCTCACTCTAACTTTTGCCTCATTTCTGAGTCCAAAAATGTTGCTGCTTCCTGATTTCCTTCTCTCAACTTATACATTCTCTCAATTACATCTGTCTATTCTAGTACTTTCTCAACTCTTCTCTTCCTCAGTCCATGAATTCTTACGTTTTCTCTTATTTCATTATATGTAAAAACAAATTATTTTTGTCCTATGTCTAACCCTTCATAGCTGGGTTCTGAAGGCTATACTTCATGAAGAAAGTGGCCAATTATGGGCTTTTACTTGGCAACATATTCTCTAGTTAAGGATTTTTGTCTGTAAGTTTCAAATTAACATTTATTCTTCTTCGAATACATCTTCTCACTGTATCTTGTCCTGCTAGGTTTCTGCTGAGAAATCTTCTCTAGTCTTCTGAAAGTTCCCTTGTATGTGACAAGGCACTTTTCTCTTGCTGCTTCCAAAATTCTGTCTCTGCTCCTGACTTTTTAGAATTTGATTATAATGTGTCTAATTGAAGATCTCTTTATGTTTGATCTATTTGAGGTTCTTTGGGCCTCAAGGATTTGGATTTCCCTTCCAGATTTAGAAATTTCTGTTATTAATTTCTTTAATTAATTTAACTTTCCAACCCCCCTTTTCCCTCTGTTTCTTCTGTAATTCCAGTAATGTGTATATTGGCTCACTTGGTAATGTCTCATAAGTCCTTTAGATTTTTATTTTTTTATTCCTCTGATTGGGTAATTTCATATTTCTCTCTTTACTTCTTTTCTTCATTCTGGGTAATTTACTCAATATCACTTTCTAATTTATTCATTCTTCAACTGTGATGTGTATAATAAATAACCTATTTAATACATTTCTTAATTTTATTGGGATTTATTTCTTTATATATTAACATCTTACGTATGTTATTTAATTTTTGTTTTAAATAGTGTTTCATAAAATTGATCTGAAGTAAATTTAAGTTTAGATTATTAATTTTGTTGACTTTCTTTTTATTTTCTAATTTAATTTTTAAAATTCATTTTGGAATTTACTTTGGAATCTTGGTGTGCAGGCTGATTTTGAGTAGTAAGGTTTATTGCTCTGTTTTTCTCTTTCTCTCCCTCACTCTCCCTTGCCTTACTTTCTTCCTCCATGCTCATTTATTATTACATAGTAACTTTACCATTTCCTACATTCAGCACCAAGTATCATCTGTCTGACAATTCTTATAATGTATTCCAAAGCCCCTTCTTTTTTATTTCATTGGAGAAATCATCAGTCAATTTCCTGAGCCAGATAATGTCTTGATTTTGTTCCTCATCACCAGAAGTGTGTCTTCCTTTATCCTTCATTTTCCTGGGTTCACTGCTTCCTGTAAAGCTGTGAGGGCCCAAGGTGAAAAACGTCACTTTATTATTTTTTATTCTCTTATGCATCTGGGAAATCTATCTCGTCCATAGATACAAACAAGGAGCTTGGCCCTGAGTCCAGTTTAACCTTAATCACTTTCGGCCCCCATTACCTGCTAGGTGTGGTTTCAGTATTAGCCACTGCTTTGTGTCTCCTTTCCATTTCTGATCTCTGGAGATGTTTATCCTGGTTTTGAGCTCAGCTATGTCTTTGTGATTTTCCCTCAAACTGTATTCCAATTTGCTTTGAATTTATACAAGAGGACATCAAAGCTGAACTTACTGTACCATCCTGAATTCCTGAATAGTCTTCCATTAACATCTCAAATTATTCTTCATAAATTAATGTAATGGCACATGGCATTTAAAATTAAACAAATATAGGAGCAATAGAAGTCTTTTTCCCCCACTCTGCTTCTGCAGTGCTTTTAATGACAATAATATGATATTTCTCATTTAAAGTTTGACAATTGTATTTTTTATGATTAAAAAATCATTTTAAAACATATTTCTGTGTTTTTTCATATACACACAACAAATTCTAGAAATCCCGCTTTTATGTGAGATATGAATAAACAAGAATCCTAAGTTTTGGTAAGAAATGATTTGTTGTGCTTTCCTTTAATGCCATCATTAAAAAGTTGGCAGTGTTGTCCTCTGAGACTGTGACTTTCAAACCACCATTTCATGAGAGCTGCTTTTAAGCTCAGTCTTATTCATCTTTTGAGATAAAACTCAAACACCAATGCTAGTTACCAAAAGTTTTCAATGTTTAAACTAATTTTCTCCTATTTTCTGTAATAAGCCATGCCTATTGCTAGAGGTTTTATATTTTAAGCACATCCCAACTATCTTTTTTTGTTAATTAAGCAGAGAAAAAAATCCTAAAATATAGCTACTTGATCTTTTCTGAAAAAACAACTGACTGATGCAGTGGGCTACAAGAGTTTATGTATGAATTTTACCCCAATTTGATAACCAATGGTATACATGTAAGAAGCCCAAAGACAGTGTCTGAATATGCTATAATTGAAATGATCGTGGGGGGTCATAAGCATACACCTCTAAAGCATATGACTCTAGTACCTAGGTCAGTGAAGATTCCCATCATTTAGGGGTTCAATAGTTTGTAAGGCTTTCTCCTGAGGGGAGTAGTTGTAATCAGAGAATGTGGGGTGGTATCAGTCCCATAAGTATGCTGCTGAGAGGACTTCTGCCTGCCCTCCCTGCAGATGGGCTGAACTATACAACCTCCGGATGAAGACCAAAGTATTTCCTTGACATGGAGGCCATGGCGTACTTAGCAAACATCATTTTGGTAGGAACATGCAACCAGAAGCCAGGTGGAAGTACGGCACAGGGTAAAACTTTTTGGAATGCCTATAATCTCCAAAGTGAAGTATACCATTAATCTTGTCTTATAAGGAGGCACTCTACATGGCTTAAGACAGACTGATGGCAAGCATTATTATTTATATTTTAAAGGAAGAAGCAAAGTTGACATAGGAAATCAAATAATGAGTCTAAGCAATTATATCTCCAAAGTAGAAAATAATTCTGATTAAATATTGAATTAAAAAAACATGACTTTTGGCAATAAAGGAGAGCAAGGTTATCATATAAATGTTTAGGGTTTATAAGCAGTGTAAGGATTTTAAACTATGTTTTCAATAAGAAATGCTTTAATAATCTGAGACTTCTACCCAGTCATACACATGCTATGTATAGCAGTAGAATCCATGGTAATTTACTTCTATTTGTCTTGAAGGTACCTAATGGCATAAAACATAATACTGGAATGGAAAAGTTACACATTTGAAAAAAAAATTAATGTGCACTGATGTTTAATAAAATGCTAAGTAGTAAAGGTAGCTTATGCAGTTTATACAATAATCATTTTTAAAGGCAATAAAACTCTTCAAGTAGAATTTTATTCTTGTTCCATATCAAAACGCAATTTGTATAAGCTATGTACTATTTCCCATAAAAATATCAGTGTCATGCCACATTTCATCATTTTTTTAAAGAAAATTTTTGTAGAAGAGAAAATATCAAATTTGTAAATAGACTACCCTGATAATGGATATACTGGCACTCTCACATTCGCAGACACAGCACTTAACTTTACCTTACTCTGAACACTACTGAATGTTGAACACAAATTGCCTTACACAAAGTAGACAATCCACAATTCTAACTGATTGAATGAACTAAAACATGTTTCTGAAGGAGTACAGGAAAAGGAAGTGTGAAAATAAAGTCATTAAACGGAAGTTTTATTCCGACTACAGTGCTTCTGTAGTCACAGCATCCAGATCGCAGGTGTCTGCCTGGCAGCTTTGCTTCTTAAACCCAAGTCTGGAAAAAAGGATGATCCTCTGATTATAATATTTGTTGTTATTTGCCTTATCCCGGAGGAACTCAAAACTTTTTATGTACTGAATATTCATTCTCTACAATGTGCCAGAAAGAAGCACTTTCATTGTAGAGAAGGTACTGCTGAGTGGGCATAAGTACAGTGAGATGGACTCTTCTGCTGGAGGTCAAAAGGGGAGTGTCGTCCACTGTGGGGGACAGAGACCCACATTCATGACCTCAGTCCTTTCCTCTAATCACTGGCACATGGGCTTTTGGAAGAGTTTGTCTCCTCATGCTCTGGGCTGGGGTCATTGTGTAGGGGAGGATAGGCCTTTTTGTTATGAGAATTGCGAGGTTGAAAATAAAGTTTACATTTCTCTCTCTTAAGGGAATGCTCCAGCAAGCTAATTTCCGGTGTTAAACTCTGTAATGCTATCTGAAAGATTTCTCCACATAATGCATAATCCCTTCCTTCACCACTACTGCAATTTCCCTTTTCTCTACTTATTATTACTTTGCAATTTTTCATTACCAAAATTATTCATACAGGACTCGCCTCAGTGTGGATCTCTATTGAGACTTCCACAACAAGCAATCAATACATCTTTAATATTTAAGCATCTTACAAGCAATCATTAAACTCTTTGTTGTTCTAGTCTTCTAATTTGGGCATACGGTTTTAGAAATCAGAAAAAAACATCAACTGTCAGATTTTTAACATACTTATGTATAAAAGTATTATATATATTAGTAAAAATAATACAATGAAAACCCATTATAAAATGCTCATTATATTACTTTATGGATAATGACAAATCAGTATCTTTCAAAATGTGCCAATTACATAGAAGTTTGATGAAACTTATTTTCATCCCATTCTTTATTTAAAAATGCAAATCAGTGCATGTAACATTGTGTTTTCATTGCTACAAGGATATATACTTGCTCTTTGAAAACAATGCAAACTCACAAACCCCATATGGCTACAGAACCCTACAGCCTCTGGCTTGTTTTTCGAGATTCATTTTTCACAGGTTTCTTAACTCTCCCTTGTTCCTTTATGACACAGCCACAGTGACCTTTTATATTCCTGGAACACATCATGCTCTTCTCTGCCAGGACATTTGCATTAGAATGTTTGCATTTGCTGCTTCTTTGGCCAGAATGTGCCCCTAGGTACCTGGAAATTTCCTTTCTCCCAGCTCCCAATAAATGCAACTCTTCAGCTAGGCATTCCTAACAATCTTGTCCCCACACCCAGTTATTCTCCTTTTCGTATTGCATTGCTTTATTTTATTCACAGATTTTACTGTTGTCTGAAATAATCTTTCTTTTTTTATTTAATCGATTTAACTATTTATTGATGGTTCTTTTCTCTAGAAAGGAATGTTCTTTAGGAGCAGGGGATGTTTTTGGTTTTTTTCAACCACTATATTTCCAGAGTCTAGAATAATAAATGACTTAAACATGGTAGATGTTCAATAATCAAATGCATCTTTAACAGAAGAGTCACACTAAGGATTTTGTAAAAAGAGAAAATATAACATATGTTGGCTTTAAAGGCAAAAACCACACTCATTTTTTTCCTCCTTGAAGTAACTAACTAAGCTATCAATAGAAGATTAAATATTTAAGTATTTATTACCACCATTGCATACTCAAAAAAAGGGTTAGAAAAATACAAAGACAAGTTCAAAAAATAAATAAAAGCCTCTGGCTTTGAAATTGATAAAGAACCAGATACACTTTTTGCTCTCTCTAACCCCATTTACTCCCACATCTTAGCACAATAGTCACTAGCGGAGCACACAGAAGCTACGAAAGAATGTATGTGAATGATGGATAGATAAATGTATCAGACAAACTACCTCTTTCTTCTCTTACACAGTCAACATAACACTCAGAATATTTCAAATATCATATATATGGGGTCTTTTTCCACACCTCAACCAATTCTCCAGCAGATACCAGCAGGGTTCTTATAATTCAACTTAATTGCGACACTGTTCACCTGGAGATACTATCCTATCCCACTTGTTAAGGGCTCAGTCCCACAAAACAGACCCCACTTCAGATGCCAAGCCCCAGGTTGTGACCAACCACAGCTATGAATTTGGGTCCCCAAGACCCCCTCCTCAGGTTTGATTAAGTTGCCAGAATGGCTCACCAAACTCAGGGAAACACTTTGCTTAGATTTTCCCATTTATTCTAAAGGGTATTATAAACAATACATATGAACAACCAAATGGAAACGATGCACAAGGCAAGGTATATGGGAGGAACATGGAGCTTCCATGCCCTCTCTGAGCATGCCACCTTCCAGGATCCTCTATGTGTTATATTCAGCAACCTGGAAACTCTTCAAACTCTTTCCTTTTTATTTTTTTAATTGAGGTTTCATTTCATAGGCATGATTGATTAAGTCATTGGCTGCTGGTTACCAACTCAACCCTCAAACCCTCTCCTCAGTGGTCATGGGTAAAACTGAAAGTTTCATTCCCCTTAGGGCTTGGCTTGTTCCCCTGGCAACTAGCCCCCATCCTGAGGCTATCCAGGAGCCTAGCAAGAGTGGCCTCTTTAAAACAAAAGATGCTCCCACCCTTCAGGAAATTCCAAAGGATTTTGGAGCCCTCATCAGATGTTTCTATCACTCAGGAAATTACAAAGATCTTAGGAAGTCTGTGTCAGGAACCAGGGTCAATGACAAATACTAGAACAAAAGATTCTCCTAGTGTCCCTATCTACAAGGCTTCCAGAAACTGATATATAATAATGTTTTGTGACCCTAAATATCCCAAATTGAAGTCATTTACAACAAGAGGCTCAGCCTCAAGTGAAATTACTGACTCCTCAAAGTGATAGGTATATGTATGGGGGACTGAGGTAATAACACCTGCTATGGCCAGGCACCCCCAAGACACAAGAAAGTGAAGCCAAAAAGCAACTGAGACAATAGCCATGGACACTCCTGTGGAGGACAGTAAAAACAGCAAAGAAACTGACCATGGCCAAGACACCTGCAGAAGCTCTTCCCATGAGAACACTGAGGTCTCTTTCCATCCATGGCAGTGGCTGTCACCAGAAGCTCTGCTGGGAAAAGAGCAGCAATCCCCACTTCTTCTCCACTGGTAAGCACTTTCAGGGAAATTTGGACCTGTCTGATTAGTCAGCATGCCAGTTTCCCACGCTACTCACTGAGGTTCATTCCCCTCTCGCTTATTGTTGCCTGTGAGCGATGAATGTGTTTGCATGATTGTTGATGTGTGAAGCCTCAGAATAAACCGTGTATTTGAAAGTATCTAATTGGTCATTGAGTCATTGTGAAAGCCTCCCAGCCCTCTGGTCAGCTGGGTCAGAGTTAATACAACTAGGCTGATTTGAACCTGGAATATGATAGGAACTCTGTCTCAGGAACTGGGGGCACAGACCAAATGTATATTTCTTATTTTGTCACACTATCATGATAAACATATGGGTTATAGAAGAGGTGATGCTTAACCTTCAATTGATCATATTTTAAGGATTTCAGTGTCTTATCCTGAGACAATCCAAACAGTAAAAATATACATATGACAGCGAAGAAATTAACTGGGTTCAGTAAAATGGCTAGGTAAGAAAATTTCATCTTAAGAAATGCTTTTTCCTTACTGGTTTGTCACATCGGTGAAGATACCATGTGTACATCCTCAGCACCAGCACAACTTTCTATGCTCTTCATTACATGGCAAGGACTGGACTCCATTTCCCAGGTTTTTCTTTTTTTGGATGCAGGGTTCTCATTTATTAATAGTTACACCAAACAGAGGCACTTTTAGGAAATGTGAAAAGTACAAGAGAGAAAGAAGTCATTATTCTCCTCCAGCATTGGCAGGTAGATGTAGGGGTAGATAGAGTATGTAAGAATTGCCATGACTTCCCTATGAACTATTGCAAATGCTATATTTTGCTGACACAGAAAGCTATAATCACCAGCATCAAATTTCTTTGTCTGCATTTCCTGTCTTTCTGAAAGCAAGCAATAGTTCACTTTCTGAAAGTTAGTGTAGCTCTCCCCGACCTAATTTTGTTAGTGAAAATGTCTGTAGGGAAGGAAACAGAGCAGGGGCTGGGATTGCCATCAGACCACAATGCAACTGTGACCCAGAGTTAGGAGAGGGAAGGAAGGTGAATGAAAGCATTCTAGGCTGTCAGAAATTCCAGGGAAGATTAAACACAGCCACTGGGAAGTCCTCAAACCAAAGTCAGCTATTCCAGAGAAGCCTTGTGTTTCCTGGGAGTGAGCCTTCCTTAGCAGTCCTGTGATGCATTTCAGAGGCAGCAGCTGAGCGTCTTAGTAAATTTTGCTCCCAGTTGCTGGAAGCCTGCCAGGGGCACCCTCATGGACTTCACAAATAGAGATATGAAGAAATGCATAAAGTTTAAAATTATGTATGTAAATTTTGGCAAGTTATCCAACTCCTTATGGTCTTATTTTCTTCATTTGCCAAAGGGAAATAAAAACACCTACCATATCTCACATTGTCTCTGTGAAGATTCTATGAGTAAATCGATGCTGAAATTTTAAAGATGGAAAACTTGCCATAGATAATACAAGGGAAAATAAGGGAAGAATTACTGGGAAGAGAAAGCAGATAACTTTCAGATATGATCTAACATATGCTGTGGTACAATAATTATTTATGGAACAAAAAGGTAGATTAAAACCAATAAGTACTCCAGACTGCTCAGTTTTACCAATACTCAGACATAGTCACCAGGGTCCAAAAGAAAGAAACAAACATGCAGAAACAAAGAGGAGCAGTGCCCACAGATCTGCCTCATGGTCTTGATACCAGATCTCACCTGGCAGGCTCAGAATTCCAAATCAAGACAGAAAAACAGAAGTAAAAAGTAGGTTTACCTCAAAATATGCTCACCTTTCCACCCCTGTTCCTAAGTTTCATGGAAGACAATTTTTCCATGAATTGGGGGGCAAGGATTCAGAGGAGCTCTGCGGCTGGGTCCCTAACAGGCCATAGACCAGTACCACTTTGTGGTCCAGGGGTGGGGGATTGCAGCCTTAAAAGACTACTCATTAATCAAAATGCAATTAAAAGGAAGAGGAGTTCTACATCCATTTGGAGATAGATTGCAAAAAGTTTTTTAAAAAAGCCTAAGATCTGAGTTATACTGAGCATAGATCATGAACATTTTGGTACAGAAGCAGTAATACCAATAGGCACACTAGTTCTATTGTCTTTGTGACCCCATTTGTTTCAAAACATGTTTCTCTTTTTGAGATGATGAAAATGTTCTAAAATTGATTGTAGTGATGGTTTCCAAACCCTCAATATACTAAAAACCATTGAATTGTACATTTCAATGGATGAATTGTGTAGTGTGTGAATTATCTCTATAAAGTTAAATATTTTTTTAAATAAAAAAAATGCACACCTTTAAAAAATAAATATTCTTCTAACTGATTTAATAGCCAATCCAATTTAATAATCATATCATTCTGCTGAATGGTAAAACATAAAGCCCTCTGTACTTAACTGACAACAGAGACCATCCCCACTAGAAGTATTTCTTTTAGAACACAGCCCCGAACTCTCTGCTGCTCCCTTTTTAAGGTCAGATGAAAATGGTTACCTTATGAATCAATGGCCCATTTTAAAAATTTATCATGGCATTAAGAGAAGTGATCAATGAGCCACCACCTAGATCTCACTGGGTTGTCTCATCACAGAACTCCCTTGTTCAATTGACTTGAGCTCTGCCATGATGCCTTTGACCACTACTGGTGAGTTTTACAAGAAATAGTCTAGTAAATCTGGTCACTGGCTTTATAGTAAGTATTGAAGATGTTTTCATTCCATTATACAATAAGCTCTCTAAGAACTTTGGAAGATATTTCTCTCTGATCTTAGTACAGGTAGTCCTCAGTCTGCCTCACTGAGCATATACGTAAAAATGACCATTCAAGCTAGAACTATGAAAACCTCTCTCGGTTTTTTTTTTTTTCATTTCATTTCAGAATATTAAGGGGGTACAAACACTTGGTTACATACATGGCCTTTGCACCACCCCAGTCAGAGCTACAAGTGTGCCCATCCCCCAGAAAGGGTGCAACACCCATTAGGTGTCAATGTACCCATCACCTCTTCCCCACTCCCACCTGCCCAACACTCGATGTATGTTACTTCCATGTGTGCACATAAGTGTTGATCAGTTAGTTTCAATTTAATGGTGAGTACATGTGGTGCTTATTTTTCAATGGAAAATATTTTTGTGTTTCTGTAAACTTAAAAAAGTTTTGTCAAAGCTTTAAAAACTTTACTCTCAGGTATAAAATGTAGAGGGAAATAAAAAAATAAAGGTAATATTTATTAAGTATACGATAATTTAAAACCTTAGAAATGTTTAGAATAAAGTATTTTATTTCTTTGTAAAAAACTAATCAAGAGTGCTTGCCTTCCCTCCTCTCATAACTTAGCACAGGAGCAAGCCTCTTGTCTATGCTGAGCAGGTTGTCATAGTCCTCTGTAAGTTTGCATCAGCTTCCAATATTGTTTATCCTTTTTGTGTTTTCAATTTCGTAAAATATCTCAGAAATTTTCATTAATATAACGTTTTAGACAGCATCATTTCCTCTTCATCCTTTTTGCTACACTGTCCTCAGTTAGGCCTGTGAATCCACCTTCGCTACCTTCCTCTGACTGCATATCTAGATTTCTCCAGTGATGGCTGTGCCAACATTTCCACGGTCAGCTATTTCTTTTATGACTTCATATACATTTAATTCAAATTTCAGTTCAATCGTTATCATTTTTTTATCTATTGACTACAGTTTCATCTTTGTTTGCCTATTTTCTTTCAATTATCCATTTTTGTAAAGTGTCATATGAGTTATTAATATTATTTAGTGACAAGAAGGCAGTACAACTACACGTCTTGCTGTATGTGTGTGAACTGAATAACAGATGTGTGGTAACCAGTCACCAAGAGACTGTGCAGGAAGCGACATGATTGGCCACTGGCCATAATGTACATCTGTCATTTATATAGCTACCTGTGGACTTAAGAGCGAGTAGTGAAATTTGTGTAGTAACTAACATTAATAATACCATGGTATCTAAAATTTGGATTGCATTGTTGGGGGGGGCTAGTATTATTTCAATAAACCATGGAAACTGAAATCCATGCATATCAGAAATTATGTTAAGTGATGACCTGTATTAGGAATAGTGATGCTTTCTTAGAGCAATGAAATTATTTTACTATATAGACCAGTGCTGTCCAGTAGAAATATGAGAGCCACAATTGAAACCCATATATGTAATTTTAAATATTCTAGTAGTCACTGTGAGAAAATTAAAAAGAACCAGGTGAAATTAATGTAATATATTTTATTTAACCTAATATATATAAAATATTATCACTTAAATATATAATCTATATAAAAATGATTACTGAGATATATATTTTTTTCATTCTAAGGCTTTAAAATTCAAAGTATATTCTACATATACCAATTTTCAATTTGGACCAGCCACATTTCAAGGGTCTGAGGGTCACATGAGGGTTGTGGCTATTGTATTGGACAGTATTAATATAAAACCTAAAAATTTTATAATGAACCATTTTTCCCTTTCTGTAATTGAATTTTCAAGAATCTGTGGTTAAACATATAAGCTGCTCCTTGAGAGTTCATTTGCATTACTACCATGGATGCTGTGAACTAGTGACACTCTGGTTCCAGTGCATTTGCTTAATCTAATTCATGCTTTGTTCCCTTCTTATTTAAACAAGTAAAAGTATTCAATTTAAGATAAACATATTTTGCTCATCATTCAAAATATTTAAAACCTTAAATTTTTTCTTTCTGTTGGATAGATACATGTAGCAAAACACTTAAAGGATCCCACAATAAAAGGATTGCATTTTATTAAGTATATTGATTAAACATAAAAAGGAAAAAGACGTAGGCACTATAGGAGAAAGATAACCCAACTTCTACCCCACCCGACTCCAGTTTTTACAAGATTCTGATAAATGAGTTCTAATTTAATTATGCTTCTGAAGAATTACTCACATAAACAAAGAAATCACTCTTTTTCTAGTTCTTAGACAAGCAGAATTTGGAAGAATAGAGATTACTTTCTGATGTTTTAAAGGTAATCCATATGCTATTCATACTAAATCTTTGAATTTCAGAAAAAAGCCAGAAACGGGATTATTGAAGATAAAAAAAGTTTAAATCCTGGTAATTCCAAGCTTTTTTTTTCCTTCCTAATAAAGTGTACTGATTTGTTGTTACTGGGTGTATCATTTTTGTACATTATACATTTATTGACAAAGTAAAGGATTCTAACATTTATTTCATTCAAATAAGAGGCTGCATGTTTTATATACACATCTAATAACAAGATATAGATTTTTAAAAATTTTTTAAATGCTTAATATGACTATCCCTTATTCATATTTTCAGCATATATAGATCTCAAATTTGTCTTTCAAGTCAGTAAAGACTGGCTACAAAGTGTCACTGGAATGGTCAACCCAGAATAATAAATGTTTTGTCCACTCAAGTGTCAGACCAATTGAATTATTTTTAAAAACCATACATATATCCATTCGTCTGCTTGTAGGTCAGAACTTTTGGTTGTACAATGTTTGAAATTAAAATGAGACAAAATTGACTCATTTAACTAAATAATAATGACTTGAAGGACAATTGGTCCATGTAACCTGAAAGCTATTTGGACTTCTACTGTGAGTCACTCTATCAGTTGGTTTCTTGCTCTGTGCCACTTCATTGTCTTACACAAGTTTTGGTTTAAACATTGGAATCACAGCTGCTACCTACTCTTAGCCCATGTTTTCTAATCTTCAGTACTAACTAAGTAGGGAGGGATAGGAGGGGAATGAGAAGTAAAAACTACTGGGCACAATGAACACTATTATGGTAATGGGCACACTAATAGTGCCAACTTAAGTATTATGCAAGGTGTCTATGTAACAAAAACATTTGCACTCTCTTAATATTTTGAAATAAATAAATAAATATAAATAAATTCAATGGTCTCCTAGTACCAATTAAACATAAACTTCAGGAAAAAAAACTGTCACTTCTGGTTGTGGCTTTGTGCTAACTGCTTAGACTGATTGGGGGGAAAAGTTGTAATTAGGGCTCCAGTTTGGGTGAAGGGGTAAATAAAGGAGCATGATCAGGGAGGCAAAGTCACTTAAGATGACAGCACCTTCTAGTTGGAGGTATTTGAATGATATGGGAACACATCTTCAAAAGCTGGTAGAAGAAGAAAGAAAAAGGTATTACTACTAGAAGCAGGATAGAGTTGTACAAATATTTTTTCACCATACTGTTCAAATGAAAGACATTTTCACATTTTGTCCAGTTGTTCTATGTTATTTACAGACAACTATAACCTAAGTTACTGATTTGTGAATATATAAGTGGCACATCCTTTAAATACTAGGCCTAATAATAATGGGAAATTGGAGAATATGTAATATGACCTGATATATTAGAAATCTCATTCAAATACAAACAACAAAGATCCCCAAAACAATGTCATAAATAAGATAGCTTATTTAATTTTCACATAAAAAACACAGACAGACATACACAAATCAGAATCAAAATGGCAGCTCTACCTTCTTTAGTGACCCAGACTCCTTCAATCTTTCTAGGTCCACCATTCCACTTTTTCCAAAGTCCTACATAACAGCATCTGCTTTTAGTTATTGCTAGAATTTGATTACATCATTACACACACCTGCAAGGGAACCTGGAAAATTATGATTTTTAACTAGGCACATTGATATATTTAAAAGATCATTGTTCTGTTACTAAGGAAGAACAGTTGATGGATATTGGGTGGTCTCTGCCTCAATGTGCATTCTGGTTAGGTTTCAAGGCACTTGAAATGCACAATAGACCCAGAATATATCCAGGATATTATTGTTTTGAAGCTAGTTTTATATAGAGAGAGAGATTGACATATAGAGAGACACAGAGATAGAGATATACCTATATAGATATCTTTGGCATTAGAAGTAAAAGATTTTCTCTAATATTGATACTCATTTACTGAGTCATGAATGTGAAATAGTTGAATAATCTATTTGTCTTTCTATTTTGGAAAAAAAATAGTAGGAATTTCTCCATCTCATTAATCTTTTAGAAAAATGGATAGCATCTTGAATCACATTTGAAACAAGTTCTTAAGTAATTTCAATGGTACTATTTAAAAGTTAAAAGGAAATAGCTAACTGCTGAATTAGTCTTTCAATGTGTTCTCCTTTCCTATGTAGTAAAATAAATTAATTAGAATGTCATCTGGAACAAGGGTAATCTGAAAATACCAAATGTTTTGTGATTGTTTAAGATCATAAGTATTTGCAATGCTTCCACCAAGTTCACCCTTATAGTTCTTTCATGTATTTAAAGATTTTCCTAGAGAAAATGCTAATATTATATTTATTGTTCAATTTTAGTTAATGAAAACAAATGACATAGTCACTTAAAAATAATTACAAACCCAAGGCTAAGATAAATAAATTGAGTTACCAACTAGAAGCTCATTTCTAGATCATGTCCCAATTGGCAAATTAGATTTTATTCTTAATTTTTTAAGTGTGCTTAGCATAAATTATTGATATTATTGTGAATTTTGCTGTAGAATGTCTTGCAATTCACTATGTTCCTCAGCCAAGTTGACAGAAGCATTAAGGGAAAAGTAAAAAGTTAATTCAATAAAAATGTTAGTTTGGTTAATTTCCCTTATAACATTGTAATTTATACAGCTTTCACCCCACAAAAACCATTAGGTAGCTTAATAGAGCTGTATCAATTAAATATATTAATAATAATATCCTTTTGGTGTTAGAGCAATTATATGATTTTTACCGCCCATGTAAACTTGATATTGTCTTACCTCTTTAGGGCTTTTGTTCTTTCTTCTTTCTAACATAGTAGCAAATTTCCTTCCTGTCCTTTTTTTCTCTTAGAACTTATACTTGAAGTTATTACCAATTCATTCACACTGATTATATATTCACATATTGCATAAATGCAGCATTATTCATTTAAAAACTTCCCTACTATTGGACTTTTACAATACCCCTTCTAATGTTTCACTATTAAAAATAATGTGAGTGAAATGTTGGTTACATATGGTTTTTTTAAAACTATTTTACTTCTCAAAGTATCATTAATAAAAGAATAGTGGTATCGATAAGGCTTTTAATCCCGATTGCCAAATAAGTTTGCATTTCCATTAGTAATAAATAAAAATATCTAACTTACTGGCCCAAATAATGTTGATTCAAAAATATTTATCACCTTCACTGTGTACATACTGTGTTATAAGTTAATTTATTTTAGACTCTTGACTACAAATGGGTGCGGGAGATACAACAAGAGTTAAAAGAGATATAGGTTTTTGCAAGTATATTTGTTTTCATTTTTTAAGTTGGAGGAGCCCAAGATTTTAAAATATTGATTGGAATAAAATTCAGAGCAGCAGTAGAAAATAAGCAATAGTATGTTGACAAATGTTTAACATTCAGATCGCTGAAAGTTAAAACAAAGGTCTATATTTGTAACATTTCATGATTTACATTGAGTAGATATTCCCACCATGGCCAATTTTCACCAACCAATTTTACATAGACTAGCTCTCAAAATTCCTTAAAAATCATCAAGCAGTTATTGGAACCTTATATAAGACAGCTTCAACGTATCAGGCAGGCAATATCACAGAGTCAGAGCCACTAAGACAATATTATAAGAAGAAGGGATGCAGATATAGAAGATTGAGCCTTGAATGAGATGAAGGAAACTTCTGTGATTTCATTAGCAGGAAGAAGTACATGATGGGTGCAAATGTAGTTTGGTTTATGGATTTAAGTCCAAAAGCTAATGGCTTGCTCTCTGATGGCATCTATTTTCTCTGTGAGGTAAAAAAGAAAAAGTAATCTGAGGATAACAAGGTAGAAGAAATGAACACGTTAAGAAAAATGAGAAAGAAGAAGAATGAGAACACAAACTGACTAGGAAAACAGAGGAAGATAGCAGAACAATATTGGAAAGTCAGCTTAGGTCCGTGACTAGGAATTAATAGCAATTCCAAATGGATAGGTCGTATTCTGGTCAGAGCCAGAACTCCACATTTGGAAAGTATGAAGCAATTTAGGCAAATTGAACAAATTGTTTAGGTATGAACAAAATAGGCATAGACAGGACTTACCTAAAAAGGATACAAGCCATATATGGCAAACCCACAGCCAACATCATACTGAACGGGGAAAAATTGAAAGCATTCCCACTTAGAATTGGAACCAGGCAAGGTTGCCCACTATCTCCACTTCTATTCAACATTGTGCTTGAAGTAGACAAGAGAGCAGAATTAAGGGTATCCAAATGGTGGCACAAGAGATCAAATTCTCACTCTTTGCTGATGATATGATATTATATCTAGAAAACCCCAAGGATTCAACCAAGAGACTCCTGGAATTGATAAATGAATTCAGTAAAGTCTGAGAATACAAAATCAATGTACACAAATCAGAGGCATTCTTATATGCCAATAACAATCAAACTGAGAACCAAATCAAAGACTCAATACCCTTCACAATAGCAACAAAGAAAATAAAGCATCTAGGAATATATTTAACTAAGGAGGTAAAAGATATCTACAGGGAGAACTATGAAACAGTGAGAAAAGAAATAGCAGAGGAGGTAAACAGGTGGAAAACCATACCATGCTCGTGGGTTGGCAGAATCAACATTATTAAAATGTCTATACTACCCAAAGTGATCTACAGATTCAATGCAATCCTTTTAAAAATACCAACATAATTTTTCATAGATATAGAAAAAATAATTTTCTGTTTCATATGGAACCAGAGAAGACCAAGTAGAGCAAAGACATTCCTAGGCAATGAAAACAAAACGGGCGGTATCAATTTACCAGACTTCAAACTATACTACAAGGCTATACTAATCAAAACAGCTTGGAACTGGCATAAGAACAGGGACATTGACCAGTGGAACAGAACTGAGAGCCCAGATATAAAACCATCCTCATATAGCCATCTAATCTTTGACAAAGCAGACAAAAATATACACTGGGGAAAAGAATCCTTATTCAATAAATGGTGCTAGGAAAACTGGATAACCACATGCAGAAGATTGAAACAGGATCCACACCACTCACCTCTCACAAAAATCAATTCACTCTGGGTAACAGACTTAAACCTAAGGTGTGAAACTATTAGAATTCTAGAAGAAAATGTTGGAAAAACTCTTATAGACGTTGGCCTAGGCAAAGAATTTGAGGAAGACCCCAAAGGCAATCACAGCAACAGCAAAAATAAATAAATGGGACCTGATCAAACTAAAAAGCTTCTGCACAGCCAAAGAAACTGTCATGAGAGCAAACTGACAACCCATAGAATGGGAGAAAATTTTTGCATGCTACACATCCGATAAAGGGCTGATGACTAGAATCTATTTAGAACTCAGGAAAATCAGCAAGAAAAATCAAACAACCCTATCAAAAAGTGGGCAAAGGACATGAACAGAAACTTTCAAAAGAAGACAGAATAATGGCCAACAAACATGAAAAAATGCTCAACATCTCTAATCATCAGGGAAATGCAAATCAAAACCGCAATATCACTTATCTCCAGTGAGAATGGCCTTCATCAAAAAGTTGCAAAACAATAAATGTTGGCGTGGATGTGGAGAGATACAAACACTCATACAGTGCTGATGGGACTGCAAACTAGTGCAACCTCTGTGGAAAGCAATACGGAGATACCTCAAAGAGATACAAGTAGAACTACCATTTGATCCAGCAATCCCATTACTGGGCATCTACCCAAAAGAACAATAGACATTCTATAAAAAAGGCACCTGCACTCAAATATTTATAGCAGCACAATTCACAATTGCAAAGATGTGGAAACAACCCAAGTGTCCATCAATACACGGGTGGATTAATAAAATGTTGTATATGTATACCATGGAGTGCTATTCAGCTATGAGAAACAATGGTGATATAGCACCCTTGTATCTTCCTGGATAGAGCTGGAACCCATTCTACTAAGTGAAGTATCCCAAGAATGGAAAAATAAGCACCACATGTACTCACCAGCAAATTGGTTTCACTGATCAACACCTAAGTGAACATATGGGGATAACATTTATAGGATGTAGGGCAGATGGGAGGGGGAGAAGGGGATGGGTACATACATACATAATGAGTGCGATGCGCACCATCTGGGGGATAGACACGCTTGATGCTCTGACTGGGAGGTTGGGGGAGGGCAAGGAAACATACATAACCTAAACATTTGTACCCTCATAATATGTAGAAATAAAAAAAAATTCATAGAAAAAATAAAAAATAAAAATAAATAGAAATATTTTAATACATTTTTACATATACAGAAATTGAGACTCAGAAAGTTTAAATAATGTATTCTAAGCCAATGGAGACTGAATATGTAACAAGTTTTGTTAAGCAGGTGGAGTATGGGGGAACGGAATATAAAAAGCTAGAACTAAAGCAGAAAAAAAGCATATTGTACAATATTAGCAGATAATAGGGCCTACACCCTAGAAGAGAAGATAGGAAATAAGATTTAGAGTGTTGGTAAGCTTTCAAAAATAAATTTATGATTAATTTCTTCAAAAAAAAAAAACAGAGTCAATTACAAACGCTGTTGAGGATGAGAGGAAAGGGGTATCCTGTTGGTGGGAAAGTAAATTAGTGCAACCACTATGGAGAACAGTATGGTGGTTCCTCAAAAAACTGAAAATAGAACTACTGTATGACCCAGTCATCCCACTGCTGGGTATATATCCAAAGAGGGGAATTCAGTGTATAGAAAAGATATTTCAGAATTGTTATTTTTACTCTCTCTTTCACTGTCCTGTTGAAAGATCCTTCCAAGTGTTTACAATGAGGAGGAGAAAGATAGCATCACTTGAGAAAAAAAAAATATTTACTTCTTGTGTCACAATTCAAGTAAAACTAAGTTGTTTTATAGGAGCTCCCAGCATTCATTTCACATTTGGTATGTATCAGTGAAGCCACAGAGCACAGTGGCTACAAGCTGGACTGTGGAATTACACAACCTAGGTGAAAAACTTACTCAAAATCATCTGTAAAATTATAATAATGTTACCTAAAAATAATCACAGCATTATTTTGAAGGCCAAATAATTCAGTGTTAGTGAATCACATAGGTGTATGCCATAAATATAATCGCTAAAAAAATTAACTATACAATTTTTTCTGTCCCCCCCTCTCAATTATGTTACTTTGAGGCAAAAGACTCAATTTAATTCATAGAATCTGGCACATAATGAGGTGCTCACTTGTTGCTTTTATTGCTGGTCATTGAATGAGATGGTCTAGAACAAAATAGGCTTCAGATGTTTAGGGTATAGAGCTTCCAGGTTATAAGGGAGTAATAGTTTAGCCATCACCTTAAATTTTGAAAACAATATCTGATAGCATGATTAGATTTTTTTAAATCCATCTATCTCTGATTTATGTCACTGTTCTATAATTTTATAATGTCAATCATAGGATGAAGTTTAACTCAATGAGGCATTGAAATGGTGACAGAAATACATAAATATATTTAAAGAAAGATAGTTGGTTAAATGACTTCTTAAAAAGAAAGCATAAAGCATAGGAATTTTTTTGAATCAGTTTCATGTTGATATTATGCACATATAATCTGTATTGTATAGAACATCATTATTGTGTATGTCTTAGCCAATATGATTAAAGAAAAAAAAATCAGCTCAATTACTGCTTTGGGAAGCCACACACTTTTTTAAGTGTGTTTGCCAAATATGAAGAGAAGGCTCATGCTATTATCTGTTAGATTTAGATAAACTATACAGCAAAATATGAACATGCTAATCTGTTCAATAACTAACTTATCCCCATCACATAAGTCAACTATAGCTAGCTAAGAATAAAATTATCTAATTCAAGTCAAAATAATACTTTGGCCTCAATTATACAGATAAAAATGCTCTAAATATTTTTAATCATGTGAGTAATTTTCTAAGCCCTCCATTGTGCTCAGAATGAATATTTTTTTTAAAAAAAGTCCTTAGGGAAATTATGTTTTAATGAATATATTCTTAAAGACCTATGGTGAAAATCATTTTGAAATCTAGATAAAGTATTTATAAATAATTAAATATTATTATTTCCAGTGCATTTAAAGGGCAATATACCTTCAATGATTAAATCAAATATCTCAAATCTAAAAGAATGAAGCTTTAAAAATGAAATAAAAAATGCTTTCTTAACTGGATGACTAATTTATAAGGAATGCACATTTTTCTTCTACTAAAAAGTACTTGATAAAATCAATTGTTGAGTCGTTGACATGCAGTGAAGATTTGCTGAGAGGGAAATACCTTTGATCAATGAGTAATAGTATTTTCCAGCTATCTGAAAAGAATTGACTGACTAGCTCAACTGTACATGCATTTAAAAGATCAGTAGATTTATAATCACCATGAAGACAGAAAAAAAAAAATGCTTTGCACCATCAAAGCAACCACCTGAGCCTTCAGTAATACTCAAGATTTACTTTGCATTTTATTTTTTTTAAAATACCAAACTAGGAGAATGATAGTGCTTCTAAATTTTAGATTCTTTTAACTTTTATTTCTTCTACAAAAATAGCATAGCACAATTAACTTATATTGAAATTCACTGTGTAAGATTCTTTTGTGAAGACAAAATGATTGATAGGCAACTGTAAGCAAATTTAATTTTTTTGAGGCTAAAAATTATTAAATACTTCATAATGTTCTTGAAGTCTTTATTCCAAATAACTAGCTTACTATACATTAAGAATTCATAGATCTTTTAAAGAACTCATAGGAAATATGTTTCTTAGGAAATAATGCCTACATCTGGTTTTCTGTCCACTGAAATGCACTTATTGGAAGAATAATTTTCCTGGCTTTAGCAAAATATGTAGAATGTTCTAAAGTAGTTTAAAAAAGAATGATTCTTGTTTGAAAATAACTTTTGGCCAGGAAGAATGTATAGGACTTTTACATGAATGACATGTTTTATCTGTGAAAAAATCAAGTATCTGTATTTAACATTTTTCAATAAAATTTATGAAGATGACAAAATATTATTGATTGAAATACATATATTTAAATTTATTACTAGTTGAAGTTAATAATGTTTAGACATGTAGCTTCCAATATTTTATCATTAAATAATAGGCTCTGCCAAGATATTTCTTAGATAAATGTGCTTTTCTATTTTTCTGAATTATTTGGCCAAGATAGGCCTCCCACATAGTAGCGTCCTAATTATTGGAGGAGTTACAGAGGAAGGGAATTAGGCACCAAAAGAGAAAGCACAAAAGCCACACTAGAACACCTATTCATGTTGCTGAGGGCTAGGCCTTAATTGACAAAATTGAGGAGGGCTTAGATTATAATACACAATAACAGGCCAATTTCTATAGAGAAATAAAATGTAAATAATAAGCCCTTTAGAAGGCAATAAAAGCTTTATCTGATTTCAGCTTTATTTTAATAGATTTGTTTCTGCCAGTCAAGTAGAAGGTGTCTGGGAAACACAAGTCATTGTCCTACCTTTCCCACAATTCCTTGCACAATGCAATTCCTAATATGTTGGCAAATGATGTTATCAAGGCTTTGGGACATTTTATGTTCTGTTCCCTTAATATTAATAGATATTGAATAAATATCTGTTGAATTGAATTGAACGAAATTAAATGACTCAAGTAGAGTTTTCTTTGTTATTTTCAATTGTTTTAAGACTATTATAAAAGTTTTTTAAGACATTTATTTACTAGTCTACTTCAAGTTGGTTCAGAAACTAACATTTATTACTAGCCTATTCCCAGTTGGTTCAGAAAAGTGTTCAATACATGTCAGTTGAAACTTAGGTGACATTGAGAGTACATGAATTACAAATGACATTGCAATTGGAGGTCTTATCTATAGCTGCTTATTGTCCTGCCCTCAAATACCTAGTCATTCCAGAATATTCTTCCAAATTTGTTGTATATTTTATTTATATAATGTAATATATCTATAATATGATGTGTTATCACATAATAGTTAATTCTGTCTCTCTGCATTAATTTGATAAGCTCTTTTTACACTGAATCTCTATTAAAACCAAGAATTTGTGAGGTGCTGGGTCTACTGGTCTTCCAAAAGTCAAAGAAAAAACCTGTGCAGTGACGTCACAGTAGAGAGAAGATGAAGTCAGTTAGAAACACATCCTGTCAATTACAGTCGAAGCATACAGTAGCCCTGTCTCCTTAACTGTGGGACCATTTGTGTTGTTCATGGTGCTTCTGATACATTCTAAAGTAAACTGTATTAGTGCTGTGTACCACAGTTTTTATGACGTGGTACACAGAAAATGGTAATATTCCTATGGCATGCTGGTGTAAACTGAAAGGATTTGTTTATATATGTGTACACACACACATACACACACCTTTAATGTGTGTGAAGTAAAATTAAAGTTGGCTGCTGCCGAGATCCGTACTTGCCTCACTGCCCCCTTCCCCATCCCCAGCCTCGCTTTGGCCTGCCCACCATGCTTCTTGGATGCGTTTTTTTACTCTTCCAGCTTGTCACCAGGCCCATTGTACCCACAAGGCAGCAGGGCTCCCTGTAGCTTTAGCTAAGGTAGATGCTCACTTGGATGAGCCTTTCTTTGGCCTTGGGACAGGTACAGTGGGGTGGCAAATGCAGGATGTTCCTCATATTGCTTGACACCTGATGACCACAGGTTTCGTTTTCAGACTTTTCTGATCATGCTTTCCTTGAAAGGGATTTAGATGAAATTATTTAGAGAGAGAGAGATATTAGGCCAAGGATCTTCAGGCACCCCAGACTCTACCTTTTCTCTAAGAGGAATGAGAGAATGGATGCCTTGCAGTAGAGCTGTATCCCTTTGTGGTACACCAATAGGAAAGTTCTGAATTATGCAATGGCAGAAATTACTCTGTACTCAGAACAGACTATTTAGCTAGACTCTGTGGATTATATTAATAAAAATGAGGAGAATTTCGGGGATAATTCAAATACATGATACCTGTAGGATATCATCAAGTTCCTCGTACTTCAATTAAATATAACTGTTATAGTAGGGCAATAGTCAGCACAATATATAAGGTTTTGTTACCTGGCGTCAAGTATACCCTTATCAATCTGGGTGTCCAAAAAGAATTTACTTGCAGAAACAAAACCCAGAAAAGCAAACCAAATGGAATTGGCCAGTAAGCATAATCAAATGGTGTCCATCCTATCCCCTGAAACAGTGTGATGTCAATTTTGGCCAGTGGTCTCAAGGCTGGTTTTAGTATTAGCTGCACATTGCAATCATTTACATAAACTTTTTGAAAGAATGGTTCCAAGCACTCACCTCAGAAATCATGGCTTAATTGGTCTGGTGTAGGACCTGGGAATAAGTATTATTTTTAAAGCTTTCCAGAGGATTCTAATGGGTAGCTATGTTTGGGAACCACTTTGGCTTAGACTTTTGTGTTCTTCTCTCTTTCTTTCTCCACCAGGCAATAACTGGATATTCTCACATCTTTTTACTGAAATGCCTGACCTTTCTAGTTCCGGGATTGCTTCTTTTCCACATTCAAAGGGTACCCTTTTTAAGTGTGTGTGAGGTGGCTTTTATTTTCTTAATATCTTACTAATAGGTACTAGCAGACATAGAATCTTTAGAGCTCAGGGTTTATCCAGGCATAGCAGTGTCCCACATCCTACCACAGCCAGCCCCTGTCTCACTCCACATGCCATGTTCCAGCTTAGAAATTTTTTTCAAGTTTCAATTTTAGACATATGCAACAAATAAAGTTGTAACAACAACCTTTCATTTTTGCTCTTTCCTTAACTCTGCCTGGAGTACCAAACAGGTCACTCATCTCCTTAGACACCAATAACAGTAAAACACCATTGCTTCTGTACTAATTTAGGTGTTCTATTCTTTTTCTTCAAACATATACACATAAACCTCTGATGATACAGGCAAAAGAGGAGACCAGAGCTGACATCAGAGTAGAACAGAGCTCTTTTTCATATACAACTATTAAATGGTTCTGTAATAAACAGACCAGATCTATATCAGAAATACAGATGTTGCACTTTCAAGACATTAGTTCTAGGAGTCAAGCATTTAATGTTCAATTTTCACTGACATTTCACAGTTTAATTATCACATCATCCAAAAAAAACAAAGAGAGGGGGAAAAAAAGGAAAGACAAGAGATAAAAGAAAAAAGAAATAGAAATATAGAAATATTTTATATACTTTAAATTATCAAAAAGGATATGATATAATACATGTACTTGTTAAACCATATGCTGCTAAACCTTAAGAGTGTAGTTATTGGTAATTCAAATCAAATAAATATTGTGTATAATAAAACAGCAAGTGAATTTCTCTAAATTATGGTAAATCTATACCAGTAAAGTGTTTTATGTAGCCATGGAAACCATGCTCAAACTCTCAAAATTATTTTTACACAATAGTTTTGCCATTTATAAAAACACTTATACTAGCTGTAAAGAGAGAAATGAATTTGTCATGTATAGTGAAACAATAATAGCAAATATACTGCTCTATCCATGTGTATTTACTGCCTATTACAGCTGTAAAGTGCATCCTAATTATGAAATCATAGGAACAAATAGGAACACCAGTGATATAAGATGTATGTAATCTTAACTTTTTTCATTCATAGTAATAGTTTCAGAGCAGAGTAGCTAATTTAAGGAAACTGTAAGTTTTCATGTTTTTTATGTAGAACTATCTTCTATATAAAATTATATCTATTTTTATGCATCTTGTGATTTGGGAGCAATAAAAAGATACAAAATGAGTATATCATCGATAAGTGGAGGTTGGTTAAAAAGACTGACCAGTTATTTGTTGTACTTTATAGTTATAGTATATAGTTATCTATGCTTTAGAAATATTTCATACTTCTCAAATTAGTGAATAGCTATTTTTCATGAGGCAAACAGCATAACCTGGAAATTTATAGTTGAAGAGGGTTTCTTTACCTATTGTAATTTTGCATGTATGTTTATTTTTCTTATCTATATCTTTAAGCTTTGACTTATTGAAAATGTTACCCTTGTAACAATATTGGGTCTTGTGCTCTATCCATAAGTCAACTTGAAATGTAGAAGAAAAAATACAATGTGACTGCGATGACTTATTTCTAGTATTGTCACTGCTGTCTGGCATGTATAACTCTTCCTTACCTTAAAATTCAAATAGCCCCAGATATTAGATTTCAAAAAAAGTATGAATTTTTCTGATGTAGTCACACATTTGGGGAATTATGTAGAATTACTCTCCACTGGATGGAAAATAAACTCTTCATTAGCAATTGCTCTATGACATAAACCTGCCTTTAGTCATTCACAATTGTATTTCTTTTTTTAAGGAAAGACAAAATACCACTCTGAAAAGGAACCATTTGAAATGAAGCGTTAAAGAAAATGAAACAAAACATCATGTTCAATGTATTTCATGCCATTGCTTCTATATATGCAGGTATTTATTCTCTTCAAGCTGTCATTTTTACTTTTGTTGCTGTCATATACTATGAAGACATTGTTTTATTTCTCTGATACTGGCATCTAGCCTGAGAATGTTACAGTGTGACACTAACTTGCAGAGGCAGCTAATTAAAGATCATTTCGAATGGCTTTGTTTCCCTGAGAATGTCCATGTCTATTTCGAGTAGGAAGACAGTTAAAGGATCTGTCTCTACCGTGGCAAGCGGTTTACTAAATGCTTTCACAATACAGAGCAGTTGTTTCAGGCTGGGACTCTACAGAACTGTTGTGTGGTACAATCTGTGAAATCTTTCTGAACCTGTATTTACTTTCTCTCAAGATTAGAAATCTTTATTAGACTTTTCATCTATGACATTTTTGGTTGAGAAAAAAAAATGACTTTATTTCTAACTTGCCTCAGATGGTGTTTTCCTAACTCTAAATTCCCTCTGAATGTCTGAGACACTCTGATGGGTCTTTCTTACCACGATGTTGAATTTTAAAGAGAATCATATAGTCATTTCTATTCTCAACATTTTTAGATAATTGAAAATACATTATAGAAATTCAGAAAGGTATGATATCGACATAGAAAGAAAGCAGAAAGCAGCAGTTAGTTATAACCTGGTCAAAAGGATAAAATACTTTGCTAAAACTTCCTTGAAAAGAAGGTAAATTCTGTTCCCTGCATCCATGTGTCTATTTTTATATCAGTTTTATAACTTTGTCATATAGTTTGAAATCAGGAAGTATGATTCTTCCAGCTGCATTTTTTTTTTCTCAAGATTGCTTTGGCTGTTCAGGGCTTTTAGTGGCTCCATACAAATTTTAGAATTTTTTTCTTTCTGTGAAAAATGCCATTGGAAATTTGATAGGGATTGCATTGAAGCTATAGATGCCTTTGGGTAATACGAATATTTTAACAACGCTAATTCTTCCAATCCATGAACACAAGATACCTTTCCATTTATTTTTGTCTTCTTCAATTTCTTTCATCAATGTTTTATAGTGTCCAGTGTACTGTACAGAACTTTCACTTCTCTGTTTAAATTTACTACTGAGAATTTTACTCTTTTTGATGCTATTGTCCATGGATTGCTTTCTTAATTTCTTTTTTTGGACAGTTTACTATTAGTGTATAGAAATGCAACAAATGTTTTATGTTGATTTTTATTGAATTTGTTTATTAGTTCTAACAGTTTTTTTGTGGAGTCTAGGATTTTCTACATAAGACCGTGTTGTCTCTGAACAGGGACAATTTTAATTTCTCCCTTTATAGTTTGGATGCCTTTATTTCCTTCTCTTGTCTAATTTCTCTGACTAGGACTTACAGCACTATGTTGAATAGAAGTGGCAAGAGTGGCATCTTTGTCTTGTTCTGATCTTAGAGGAAAATACTTCTAGCTTTGCCCTGATGAATATGATTTTAGCTGGGTGCTTGTCATATATGGCTTTGATTATGTTGAGGTACATTCCTTGTATACTTACTTTGTTGAGAGTTTTTATCATGCAAGGATACATAATGGTAAACTAGTATTTGACAAAGATGCCAAGAATATGCAATGGGGGAAGGATAGTTTCCTCAACAAATTGCACTGGGAAAACTGAATATCCACAGGCAAAATAATAAAATTGAATCATTTCTTAGCCAATCACAAAAATTAACTTGAAATGGATTAAAGACTTAAATGTAAGACCTAAAATCATAAAACTCCCTAAAGAAAACATAGATAAAAAGCTGCATGGCATTGGTCTTGGCAATGATTTTTTTTTTTTTTTGGATATGACACCAAATGCACAAACAACAAAATCAAAAATAGATAAGGACTACATAAAACTACAAAGCCTCTGCCCAGAAAAAAAAAAAAAAGACAATCAACATTATGAAAGGGCAACTTATAGAATAAGAGAAAATATTTGCAAACTACAGTACATATCTAATAAAGGATTAGTATCAAAAATATATAAGCCATTCATACAATTCGATAGAAAAAAAGACACAAATAATCCAATTAAAAATGAGGAAAGTACCTGAATAGATATTTCTCCAAAGAAGATGTACAATAGGCCAACCATTATCAAAGCTTGATAATGATTTGATATTGAGAAAAGTCTCAGATTCCTGTGAGTCTGATTTAACAGGGAAATCCTTTGTTAACTCAGAGAGCCATCTCTAACCAATGCTCAAGAAATCCTAGACCAAAGGGCAATACTCTTGCTTACAGTATTTGAATCAGTAAATTTTATTGATGACTATATTGGTTAACAATGGTATATCCAATAACTACTTCATATTTGTCTTCATTAGGGTGATCCTATAGATAACTCATAAATTCTTTCATGAACCAAAACAAATGTATACATATTTATACAACTGCATTGGGAAAGAAATGAAGACCAACCAAATGAGAACAAGAAAAGGCTATTTATTCAGAGTTACCCATAGCAAGGGAGTCAGCCACAATCACTTGGGATTAGGAGAGATTCAAAGGTAGAGGGTGAGAAAAGCTTTATATAGTAAAAAGAGTGAAGAATTCAGGTATACTCTGATTGGAGGCTGTTGGTATGTTGATAGTATGGGGGCCACCTTGAAGGAAGGTATCCTCCGTAATTGGATGTGGGTACATATTTGTTTTTGTTTTTGTGTTTTTTTTTTTTTTTTTTGGTGGGTCCTAAAATGATAGTGGGGACAATAATTAGGGAAGCTGTCATTTATCAAGTCCTAACCTCTTGGGCTAATTATTACAGGGATTATTGTTTGGCTTCCTAGATTGTTGCTAGAGATAGTGGTCTGGCTTTTTACAAGACTGACTTAGAAATAACAGGCTGGCTATCTGGGCTGGTTACTGTACATAATGAGTTGTTTTTCTGGGCTGGTGCTACAGATTATGGGCCAGAGTTCTATTTTTATATATGGTCCAGCCATTGTTCATTTATATATTCAGTTTCTCAACATTTTCACATAAATTACCCTTTTACTTATCTATGATTAGTAATTCACTAGAAAAATTTCAACTCTAAATATTTTATTGCTTGGGTAGAGATGAAGTGATTGACTAATTACCATTTAAAAAACCAAAATAATAAAATTAATACGAAATTATTTATTTTTAATTTTAGGTTCCTAAAAATTTGAACATATGTAATTATAGCTTTTAACACTGATAATTTTAAATATTTTTTTAAGCTTTTTTCTTGTTTGTGTAAAATTTATCTGGACCTTCTGTCAGTTAAATAGGTACCGATACACTTCACAATTCATAGAACGCTTCAGATGCAGGTTACTTAGCAAAGCACAGTATAAGGTAAACTTGTTTGTTAGAGTTACAGAGTAACATGATAGGATTGGATTGTTATCAAAAATTATATGTGTGCCTAAATTTACAACATATTGCTTTCTTTATGATTATTATCCATGTGGGTATAAGAGATGACTCAGAGTTAGGATAGCCTATCATTATAGTGTAATTCTGTTTATTTTTTAAATTGCATTGAATATTTTCTTGTGCCCATTACAATGTACATACTTCAACAAGATTACTCTGCAGGTATTGTTTTACATAATACATTGAATTTGATGCCCCAGTTAATAGTGAGTATAGGGTATTACATAGAGGCAGTAACAAATTTTTAAAAATTATTTATATATCTAGAGATTAAAATAGTATTTTACTTTGTAGATCAACAATTGCATTTGATCAAGCATTGAAGATATATTGTTGCTAATTTATAAGGATTACACATTTTATGAAACCAAGTACTAATTTTATAAAAAACTAAATTCTTGTGTGGCACACTATTTTGTGATGGGTCATACACGTATTTTGTGATGCTCATTAGAGATATCCATAGCTGCAGCTGTAAGTTCTAGCCCCTGTTTGGTGAAAAGGTAATTGACAGTATGCATTTATAAAGGAAGATGGTGGCAATTTGTCTAATCAAAATTTTAATTAACTCTTTGGAGAGTTTTGAAATGTTTAGATATAAGGTGTTTTTTTGTTTGTTTGTTTGTTTGTTTTTTTTAATTTTTTCGTTGCTTGTTTTTCCCTTTCTTCTTCAGTCTTGAATGTGCACTCAAGGAAATAAGAAGGACACCATAAAGGGATGAGAAAGTTTATTTCCAAAAATCTATAGCCTTCCATTATGACACCTAAGAAGCACAAAATAAAACATTTCAAGCAGCTCTCTTGACTTTGTAAATATGCTTCTAATTAAACTTAAATTTTTCATTATAATTTTTTTAGTAACATCCATAATTCTTTACTCAAACTTAAATTTAAACATAGGTGCCATATCCACTTTATTTAACCTAATCTCTATTTAGACAGCAAGGAAACACATTTTAATGCCTTTCCCCTGAGATGTCTCCAAACTAGATCTTTCCTGATTTAAACATATAAGATCTCACCAAGAAAAAATTTTCTATTTGTACCAGTACTGAATCACAGATTTTTTTGAACATCCACACTTTTCTTATGTGAATTGGAATCTGACACAAAATGGTCAAATTTAATTTGAAAGCTTCTTAAGTGAGAAGATATGCAGGTGTGATGATCTTCATTGTTTACAGGCATAAGCAGAACAGGAATTTCTGTTTTAATGAGTAGTCTATGACTATCTAACGTAAGAGAAAGTATTTTAACATCCCAGAACAAAAGATCATTGAAACATGTTCTGAGTGTGTGATAAATGTGAATGATATATAATTGGTTTGGGTGAAATATCAAGTAATTTTAATAGCTGGCAGGGATTAAATAAGTCAATATGACATTTTCTCTCGAGTAAATATTTTTATGCATAACATTATCATGAAAGATTCTGGAAGATATAATAGGTTTGAGATTCTTTATCATGAAATTATATATATATATTTGATATATAAATCAAAAGAGAGATGACAATATATTAGGAAATAAGAAAGAGGAACAAAGCAAACATCCATATAAATAAATGAGAAGAGTCCAGAAAGTGGTAATTATAAAATATAACTGGGCCAATAGCAATGTCATTAAAAATAATAATGTAAGGAAATTGTTATATATTAAAAAGACATGAATAAATTTATTATGTAAACTTTGATTGGATCCTAATTTTTACAAAGTTTTTTGAATAATTGGGGAATATGAATATGAGTGGGACATTAAATCATATTAAGAAATCTAGGCCCTTTTGTTATGACAGAGGAGAATCCGTTCATCATCTATGGCGAACGTATCTTGCTCTTGCTCTTGCTCTGTAAATCTATCTTGCCTTTCCTCAATACACTTTGTTTACGCTTGGAAAAAAAAAGAAATCTGTGTTAATTTTCTAGGCTTTCATAATGACATTGTGATTATGTCATAGGTTGTCATTAGTTTTAGAAGCATGTTGTAGCATTTAATTGTGAAGGATCATGATGACTGCAACTTTCTTTAAAATGGTTTAGAAATAATAACTGTTATATTCATATACACCCTTTATAAGCAAATATAGTGAAATATTAATTCTTACATTTAAGTAGAGGATATATGTGTGCTTACTGCATTATGTTACATAATGAAAAATGTTTGAAACAAAACAAAACCTAGAAAGGCACAAATGGGAAGAAATTAAGCTCCACTTTTGAAGTGAGGATACTGGGCTGAGGCATGGGAGGGGAATGGGTGGGGATAAAGCTGATGAGTGTGCACTAGAAAAGTCTGAATCTTGTTTCCAGACCAGCCACTCTGCTCAAATGAGCCTTCACTTTCAACATGTAGTATCTGCCATCTGTTGCACAGACTTGGAGACAGAAAGGAATGATAGTCTGTGAAAGTGTCCTGCCCAGACACCAGAGACGAGAATATGAGCAGAAAGGATGGCTATTTCACTTCTTTTGCTCAAATGCCTACAAATTTAAGGACTTAGTCAAATATATTATAATTTTCAGAGCATGGAAATAGGCTGCAAATTATCCAAAGTACCCCAAGACAACTTTCTGGAAGACACAAGCATCCTGCTCAAACTGATCATATGTGTTTGCTTATCCATTCATTAAATCTACACATTTGTTTCACAGGACCCTGTTCAGATCTAAGTATTATTATGTCTAAAATTGAAATTCTATTAGTTTTCAGCTTTACTCATTTAAAGTAATAACTTCAGAATTTTTTTTGGTTGAAGTAAATTGTTGACTGTTAGGGAAACGTCTAATGTTCCACCTCCAAAAACTTATTCACTCTAAAATAAGCCAAAATGCCAGTTTGTTAGGCACAAAGGTTCCTAAGTCAAAGATTCTCAGCCTGCTAATAATAAAAAACTGGATTTTAAAACACAATTTTAACCAGGAAACTTTGTCAATAGAATATTTTCATAATTCCTTCCCTCCCTACTCTCAAAACTTGACCCTTACTTAAGAAAATTAAATATATGCTCTTCTATGGAAAAAAAAACATCAAGTATTTTTGATATTTATTCAATTCGCTGAGCATTTCCTGTGTCATTGCATTTCCCGGAAGTATAGACCAGAGTAGCCCAGGATCACCCACCAATTCTAGCTGTGATCTGGCAGAAATTATCTAACCTCTCTGGGGATCAGTTTTCTCTTTATCAATAATGAAAATAGAAACACCACCTCCAACAACATTTATTGAGCTATTACTGTGAGTCAGGCAATATTCTAAGAACATTACCTATACTAACTGCTTTAATATTCCCTACAGGCCTATTTACCATTATTTTTTATTTTACAGATACGGAAATTGAAATACAGTGTTTGAGTTCAAGGTCCCACATCTAACAAGTGTCGGAGCTAGAATCCAACGACTCCATCTGGCTTCAGAGTTCATAATCTCTGCCTCGATTATGAGAATTTGGGCTCTGTCAATGGTTGTCAAACTTTTTTTTTAAACAGATGAGTTCCATGAAATTTCACCTCTTACACAGTTTTGTTTTTTTTCTAAATCACATTAAAGATACACTGATTGAACCAAAACAACAGTTTCATGCCTTGTCCTCCTTCTAGCCTCACACTGGTCCCTGAGGCACCACAGAGAAACCCTGGGACTTTCCTGAATGCAGTTTGGCACTTATTTTAAAATATTTTCCAAAACAAATTTAAGTTCTCACTTCCTAGTCAACTGATGAATTCAATGAATGAAAACTGTTTACATTTTAAATTTTCCAGGTGATTCTTCTATAATATTTACAGGAATTTCCTTTAGGAAATTCTATGCTTTAATAAAATCACACTTTATTTTTTAATGATTTTTATGATTTTTTTATTACTTTTGTGGCAATGCATCTTAAGTTAAAAAAATAAATTTAAGTACTGAAATGTAAAAATTTCAGTTCCTTTATAATCAAATTTGGAAATCATTGGAGAAGAAATAAGGAAGATTATTATCCATAGAAATACATCTTTTATAATGAAATGATTCTTTTTAGCCTATGACTCAATATTCTATAATAGTTATATTTTATACCTTAGTCTCTCCTTCCTTCAATCATGAATGTTTCTAAACTTTCAGGATAATTTATCCTATGGAAATGTTAAAAGGTAAAGAAGTAAACTACATTCTCTAACACTGAAATAGAGTATTAGATAATCTATTCATATCTTCTTTTCGCCTAGTAACAAAGAGTTAAAATAGTTAGAGACATTTTCATTGGTTTATTCTCTGTTATTGAATTAAGACCTAAAACCAAATTAAGTACTCAATAAATTAATGCCATTTTTAAAAAGTTCACATCTTTAGAACTTATTATTTCTTAAAAAAAAATTTCCACACTAGAATTAGAAAGGAAAAAATAGTGATGGCAATTTACTTTTATAATCCACCTGTCCATGAGGATCAGTCAAAATGTTATTTTCTGCCCATCCTATTCTGATGCTGTCTCTCCCTACTCCTCCTCTCAGTAGGTGATGGACTAAGTCCTGGCTGGCTGACCATTGCATAAGAGACTTTCAATACATAATAATCAGTCTCAAAAATACTGAATTCTTGATTTTTTAAAAAATCTATATTGTATCAAGTTATTTTATATTTTTTCCTCTAGAAATTCTTAACCTAATTTGAAGAACTACTTTTTAGATTAAATAAATAAATTTTAGGGAAAATAGTGAAAGAATAAAGGACACACAATTTTCCAACTTATTAAAATATATTTCTGACTGACATAATTGGAGCTTTCACTACAAAGTTGATTGCTCTACAGGCGAGCAAGCAGTTTTGAGTTCTCTTAATACCTGCTGAGAAGCAGTATTTCTCAACCAACCATGGTATATTTCAGACAAAATAGGACTCCCAAATTTTTCCAGTTAGAAATTTAAAATCTTCCCTGAACTAGCACCTGAACAAAGCACTGTGAAATAAGAAAAAGACAAAAAAAAAAAGACAATTTCTTCTCTGGAGTTCTGTGAAGTTTCAAGTATCTGTTTCTCTCTCTCTTCCAGAAACTGCTATGAGGACTTCATGCAAGTTCACATAATCTCTCTGGACTAGTAAGTGCCTTCACTGTGGAAAGATGAAGGTCTCACTAACATGTTATCTCTTACTATAAGCGGACTCAGAGACAGCCCAGGGGAAGCCGTATTTGGATAATCCCTATTTCATACTGAAATATATAAATACCTAATATCCTTCTGCTATTTCTGGAAGTTCCATTAAATTACTGCCAACCAGTCTATCCAGAAGTTAGTATTTTGCCATATTTTATTATCCTATTATATGTCCAGTGGGAACTTAATTTGAAATTTACTTGCTTTTGAACCAATCCATCCAGGCACTCTGATTTATTTCTTTTAAATTATACTTTCATAAGGAACATTTATAATTACTCTAAAAAATTTTAATTTTTAAAATAAATTTTATTCCCCCCAAATTTATCCAGGATTCTACTACATAAACATGTTTTATAATTCAAAGCTTCTGGGACTATTTATATAATGTCAGACAGTGGTCAAAATGCTTTTTGAAACAAAATTCCATCATTAAAAAATAGTCTTAGCTAAATTTTCTTTTCTAGCTTATTCTAATTTTTAAATTGAATTTGTAAAAATCCTTTAATTTGTATTAGAACTCTGGTCATTACTAATATGCAGAAAAATCTTATCATTTTGCATCCACCTAACTTAGTAAACTCTCTTACAATTCATCTTAGTTTTTCAGTTGATCTAGTAGATTTTCTAGGTAGGTGATCACATGATGGGATTGTCTATGGAGATACCTATCTTCCTCTTCTCTTATCTAATAGTGTACTTGTTTTGTTGCTGACATTAATATGAAGGTCTCTAACATGTCATATTTAATATTAAGGTTATTACTCTAGATAAATGAGATTTGTCATTTTAATCAGCTTATTTTACTGAGAATAGATGTTGAATTTTATATTATACTAATATTACAACATTGTTATTTTTTAAAATAAGGCAGAATTTGGCTAGGATTTTTTATCTAGGATTTCTGCATCTGTTTTTGTGAGATTGTTCACACACACAAAAAAAGTTGTGTTTTTTCTGTTGTTATTAACTCTTTTGGTCTTCACTATTAATGCTATATAACACTCTTAAAAAGAATCAGGAAGTTTTCCATCATTTTGTTTTGGCAACAGAGTAGATGGAATATAAATAAGGTGATTATTTAAAATAGAAATACTCAATGAGTTTGTGTGGGTAAGGTGGAAGGGGAGATGTATCAGAAGTTTCTTAGCCCTCATTTAAAACTATATATTCCCCACATCTAGTTGTGAATTACTGAACACATTAAGAGATAGCACTAATGGTAAATTACTACAAATATAAATGCTGTGGATATATAAAAATAATTGAAAAAAGACTGGGAAAGAACTAACTATGTCACCATCTGGAGCCACTGTTTTTTGTTGAGGGTAAGGGATGAAATGGCCATGCTTTTCTAGGTTTCATATTTCTTGAGTTATATTTAAGTTTTAATGAATATATTTGAGCTTCTATTTCTAAATGTAATTATTTTCCTTATAATTTTTATTTTTGTTAAAATATAGACATTTTATTGAATGACACATCATATTTTCACTTATATTAATAATCAACAAATCTGTATTTTTTTACTAATTATTTGTTTTTAAAATTGTGTAGTTTTGTTTATTAAACTATTTATACCTTCCCCATTACTTTATATCCCAAAGAACAAGAACTTGTATTAATTCACATTATTGGTTGATTTGTGTCTACCTCCCAAAAAATACATTGAAATACTAATCCCTAATATCATAGTATATGTCCTTATTTAGAAACTGGATCTGTACAGAGATAATCAAATTAAAATGAGGTCATTAGAGGGGACTCAAATCCAATATAACAGGTATCCTTTTAAAAGGGGAAAATTTAGACAGAGAGGCAGACATACCCAAAAGGAAGACAGTATGAAGACACAGGGAAAACTCCATGTAGTGATGAAGGCAGAGGTTGGAGTGATGCCCTTGCACGCCAATGAACATCAAATTGCCAGCAAATCACTGGAAGCTAGAAGGGAGGCATGGAACAGATTCTCCTTCACAGCATTCAGAAGTAACCAATTCTGCCTACATCTTGATTTCAGACTCCTATCCTCCAGAGCTGAGACAATACACTTCTATTGTTTCATGGTCTTTGTATATATGTTCATGTTCTCTATCATGGCTTCTTAATCTTCTCTCTTGATTTCTACCAGTTAATTCTCCTATTATCTACATTGTGGATTTCATCTTCAGTAGTATCTACATTATTGTTTCTTCATTGTAATCTAGTTTTAAATTCCTCTATTGTGTATTTGTTTTGCTTTCTTGAGGTCTTTTCTGCTTTTATCTACTTTCCATTACATATGAGTTGTATTCTCATATTTTTCTTTTTTTAACTCATCCAAGTTCTTCTTATTTTAAAAATGAGGTATAATTTTCACACAGTAAAGTACATAAATTCTAAATATAGAGCAAGGTAAATTTTTATATTTTTATCCACCCTTGTAAACATGACTTGTTTCATGGAGACAAGATTTGTTTATAGTATGACATGATAGCTCTAAAAAAATTTTTGCTGCACATCAATAAATCACGTCTATGCTTTCTTTGCTTAACAACACCCCTCTTGTGTTACTGGCTTCTTTCTAGATCTAGTCATTTATAAATGCCAAACCAATTCCTATGATTTCAGACATCACTTACTTTAAGAAAGGTAGATCCCCCTTAGATCTACCTTTAGACCTATACTAGTGAGAGAGTTGATCTGCATCTACTTTAGCTCAATTTCTCATTTTTTTTTGTTTTAGCCATTTACCTAAAATTTTCCAACTTCTCCATATCTTATATTGTGGAGGATTTGACATATAACCCACTAATAAAGTGTCCTCAAGATTAATCGCAAACCAAGGGGACAGAGCAAATTCTAGACTAATCTGCACATAAAGTTTTATTGACTGATTTTAAAAAATACAAAAATGAAATATTATATATAAATTCATAAGATATATAAAAAACCTTCAAAGGTAGTTTGTGCCATGACATTTTCGTAGTTACAAAATCTCATGTACATATTATAGAATGATACCTAGAGAGATCTTATATACAAAAGTAATTTATCTTTATGCCATCAAAGATATCTCTATGTCATTAGAGAGTAGAATGATGATTACCGGAGGCTGGGAATGGTAATGGGGAATGGGAGAAGAAATGGGCTGGTTAATGTGTGCAAAAATATAGTTAGTTAGATAAAATGAACAATATTTGATAGCACAACAAAGTGACTATAATCAACACTAAGTTAGGGAATACTTTAAAATAACTAAAAAGGTGATATTGGAATGTTCTTAACACAAAGAAATGATAAGGGCCCGCAGTGATGGATACCCCAATTGCCATGATTTAATTAATTCACATTGTATGTCTGTATCAAAATATCACATGTACACAATAAACATATACAACTATTATATACCCATAATAATTACAAATTAAAAATATTTTTAAAAGATATTTCTATGTCACTAAATATTAGTTTCGCTAAAGTATAAAATCCTCAATTATAGTATTTTAGGAAGAGTTAACAATAATATTTTATTTTGGTTTTTTGACAAATTTTGGATATATTTATTTAGTGTTATTTTTATTTTGGGTTTTGTTTAAATAAAATTTTTGGAAAAATACTATTCTTTCCTGTGTTATTTCAGGAAGAAAATTGTGTTAGGTTTTATAGTAATTAGCACAAAAATTTGGTACTGTAAGATTATTTCTATTCTACAATACTTGACCTTCTAATCTCTATTTTGAAATTTAATATAACAATTTTCTTAAAATTTCCTTTTTATCTTGTGCCAATAAAAGGCTGATTTGAATATAATTGCTTTATAGTACAGCTTGAAGTTTGGAAGACTGATATCTCTGAGTTTTTTCTTTTTGCTTAAGATTGCTTTGGCTGTACAAGGTATTTTCTGGTTCCATACAAAGTGAAGAATTATTTTTTCTAGGTCTGTAAAGAATGAAAATGGTACTTTGATGGGGATTGCATTTATTCTGGGATCACTTTAGATAAAATTGACATTTTAACAATATTGATTTTACCGATCCATGAACAAGGTAGATTTTTCCATCTTTTTCCATCTTCTACAATTTCTTTTTTTAG
>CAUYRT010029772.1:0-50947 GCA_963574885.1 Lepilemur ruficaudatus
AGTAGCTGAGGCTACAGGCATATGCCACCACACTCAGCTATTATATATTTTTTTAGTTTTTCTAGAGACAGGGTCTTGTTATGTTGTCCAGGCTGGTCTTGAACTCCTAACCTCAAGTGATTCTCCCACCTCAGCCTCCCAAAGTGCTGGGATTACAGACATGAGCTACCAAGCCCTGCTTAATTTTTTTAATAGATACGTAGTAGCTATACATATTTTTGGAGTATGTGTGATAATTTGATACATTCATGTAATAAAATCTGAGTAATTGGGATATTGTCACCTTAAATATTCATCTTTATGCTAGGATCATTCAAATTATTCTATTCTAGCTATTTTGAAATGTACAATTGATTAATGTTAACTATAGTCACCCTACTGATCTATTAAACAACAGGTCTTATTTCTTCTATCTAAGTGTATATTGTTAATCAACCTCTCTTCAGCTCTCCCTTTTCCCTACCCTTCCTGGCCTCTGGTAACCTCTCTGTCTCAATGAGATTCGCTTTTTTAACTCCACATACGAGTGAGAACATGTGATATTTGTCTTTCTGTGCTTGGCTTATTTCACTTAACATAATGACCTCTAGTTCCATTCATGTTGCTGCAAATGACAGGATTTTATTCTTTTTATGGCTGAATAATATGCCATTGTGTGTATATACCACATTTTTTAAATCCATTCATCCATTGATGGATACTTAGGTTGATTTCATCTTTTGGCTATTGTGAATAGTGGTGCAATAAACATGAGAGTGAAGATATCTATTTGATACGTTGATTTCTTTTGGATATACACTCTGTAGTGGAATTGCCAGATCATATGCTAGTTCTAAATGTTTTACATGAGCAGCATGAACTAAATACAGTGGCTCTTAAGCATTTTTGTATTACTAATCCCTTTTGGGATTCTAGAGAAATGTATAGACTCTTTTCCAAAACAACGTTTGAAATGTACAAAATAAAGCACGTAAGATTACAAAGAAAATGAATTATAATGAAATAGTTAAAATGGTAAAAGAAATTAATTTCTGATATATATGCTTTTTATATGCACTTCAGATCTAATAACTACTGCAATTTGACATAGTGATGAATGCAAACAATGCTTTATGACTCTGCAACAATTAATGGGAAATGAAAATATGAAAAGATGAGATATGGGACATGTTGGTGACAAAGTCACAGATACTGCTAAGAACATCGTGATGCGTTGCCTGTATGCATAATTAAAGGAAATGTTAAGTTTCAGTTGGAGATTAGTGACAATAAACATGTAATATTTTTCCTATCTAAGGTCACAGACTCCTGAATTCTATCCCAGGTTAAGAGTACTGAGGAAAAAAAAAAAAAAAAAGAATACCAAAAAGGGTGCTTGGCTAGGCAAAAAATTCAATGAGACTTATCATACCGTGTTTATTATTGTGGAACTTATCATAAAGTACCCATTATTGATGTTAAGTTTTTTATTATTTTTCTTTCAAAAAATTACCAAATATATATGATTATCCATCTTGAATGTTCAAGAATACTTCACGGAATTTTAATGTGTCTGCATATTTTATGAATCCCAAGAAGTATAAATGATACGTGGAAACTTCTTTTGCAAAAAACCGGACTAGTTTTTGGTTGAATAAAACCACTTATATGGCATCTTGATTAACTTGTTAAGAGGTCTAAGTTTATCAGAGGTGAGAACAAAGAGGAAAGGTTCAGGTGGTATGAAGTTATGCTATTTATAACTATTCTTTTTTAAAGCAAGATTTTTACAAAAGTAATGAATGTAATGGTATTTTCTAGATATTAAAATGAGCTTATTTGTGACATCTGTTAATTTTGAGTAGAGTACAGTTATACTTTGATTTATATGTCTAGTCTGTAAATTTCAGGGATTCCTGAATTAATACAGGTGCTTTGAAAAAGCTTTACTTCTTCCTAAAATTGGGGTAATGACCTTACTATATATTTTTAAAAATTTGGTTTCCTATTTAGTTTTATTTTTTATTTAAGAGCTACTTGTTAGACCTCTTGGTTCTTTTAGTCAGTCTTTTTTTTTTTCTTTTTTTTGTGGGTGCCTGTAGGTAGGCCATGGTTCTTATTTAGCCACATATATGGAATTAAAAATTGTTCTTATTCTACAGTGACTTGGACCATTCCCCAGTGGTCTTTCCAATTGCCTTACATTTATATCTTTAGCACCATTTATAAAGTAGGCTGAGATGAAGTATTGCTTGGTAGCTCCAGGAAAGTTGTTCTTCATTTGTTAATTTAGCATATTGTTTGGCTGCTTCAACAGCTAAAGTAACAGTGGCTTAATTAAATTGCATGTTTGTATTTCTGTTATATAAAAATACAAGCTGGTAAGTGGTCTTGGGTTGGCGTTATGGCTCTGCTCCAGGAGTTTTCCAGTGACTCAGACATTTTGTTGCTACATCATTTCCTTGGTCTGTGGTATTATTCTCAATTTCATGGCCAAAACTAGTTCACCACTATCATCTCCACATTTTAGCCCTTAAAAAGGGAGAAAGGAAATAGAGGACTGGCATCTTTTGATCTGGAACTTGCATGCCCACTCCTACTTTTAATCCTTTGGCCAGAACTTAGAAACATGGCCATACCTAGATGCAAGGGAATCTGGAAGTGTTGTCTTTGGCTAGGCAGCCACCTACCCAGCAAAACTTGGGAGTTCTAATATTGAAAAGCAGAAGGGGGAACTTGAGACAAAAATCAGTCTCTGCTACACTCACTTTATCTGAAATTTCAGCACTGAAAATTAACATTGTCTTTTCAAATTTTGATATCTTTAGCTTTTTGCTTTTGAAACTTTGATGCTTTCTCCAGAGAAAATAAAAATAGCAGGATAGAAAAATCCCTTGGACTGGCTGAAATCAGCTGATAACTTAAGAGAGAAGTTTGAAGTGGAGAGGCTGGGTTTGGGGCGGAGCAGGCATATAATATCAGAAGAAGGACATTATAGTTACGTAAGTGGGCATTGGTGAAATGGAAGCCAGAAGCTACCAGAGTTAGCCTTTTACTCCCTCATATTTCTCTCAGGGGTAGACGTACTTTCTTCCATTCTATAGGAAATGAATGATTCTCTTCATTTTCTATGTTAGGGGACTGTGCCACAAGGATCCTGTACCATGAGAATGAAAATGTGAATAGGTTGAACACAAATTAATTTCCTGCTTGAGTTACAATAGTGCAAGGAATTCAATTCAATACACATATTTTGAGCATCTCTTCAGAGCTGAGCATTGTGCCACACCTTGGATAAGCAGAAACAATTTAGACTTGGTCTCTGTCCTAGGAACTGATGTTCTAATAGGGCAGAGAAACAGCGCTCTAGCAATGACACATGTTCTAAATGCAAAGTGCTACGGAAGTGGAGGAGAGAATTACTAACTTTATCAGGAAGTGCCTACAAAGGCTCTATAGAGAGATGACATTTGCCTTGGCACTTGAAGAATGATTCAATACCTACCCTTGAGATTATGCCCTCCTGTTTTTGCTTCTAAGAATGCGAAACGTAGCAACAAGGAAATGATAATAATTTTGCCACACCGAAGTCAAATGATTTAAAAAACACCATTCTTTAGTGCCCGTTTTCCTTATTAAAGTTAACATCCAAAAATGGAAAAATAAGCTTATTTTCCCCTCAGTAAATTGGGATAATAATTTCCTTCTTGCCCAATTGTGAGTTTTCGTCAGGTGCTATATATTAATGTACCTAGCACAGATCTTAGAGTAACATAGATGGTTAATAAATGGTAAATATTCTTGTAACAGTTTTCATTGCTTTGGAAAACCAATATTCAGTTACTTTGCTAACTTTTAAAAGCACCGTTAATTGTAGGAAAGAATGCACATAATTTAAATCAGAAACTTAAAGTCTTTCCAGGATTCAGCAATTTTAGCTTATACTGCTTTTCGAAGAGACTTTTCTTGTTTGTAGGTTTAGAATGTTTTCTGAGTTTCTGAAGTTTATATGCTTAGTCTTTTCTTTTTTCCTTCTAGAGCTCATTTAATTGGACTAGATAAGCTGCATGGACTCCCATTACAGTAGCACAGGATAAGTGCAATTTGAGAAGGTGGCTTTTACAATAGAGATACTGAAAATGTTAAGGTTCACAAAATGCAACATTCTTAAGATTATTATCTTGTAAGCTATTCCATTTTGAGTTTGAATTGGGTTGAAAACCAAGACCACTTCTTTGATATAAATCTGCTTATTTGATAGGTGCCTTGTTAATCTGCTTTGGGAATTGACAGACCTCTCATAAGAAATTATTATTTGGGGGAGCTCCTAAAGTGATTATAAGAAAATAATTTAAGATTATTTACCCTTGGCAATATTATAAAAGTAATGAGCTTTAGTAATTTAAACTTGAAGGAATTTGAAGTCTTCCTTTAAATCTTAAGTTAAATGGTATTTATTCAATCTTTCAAAAATGTTTTGGAATCTTACTGCACAGACTGCTGGAACTACTGAAGTCGTTTTGAATGGTATAGAATATTGGTACTGGTTTTGTTCCAATGTGCACAATCGACAGTGTAGTCTCTTGCAAACAGTTTTCATATTTGATGTCTTTGTTGTGATTTAATTTTATCTGTTTTAGTGGGATTAATTAAATTCTAAAAGGTTTGCAATGCTTTGTGTGGAATTGAAAAAATACAGGAATTCTGGGAAGAATGTCATAATTAAAACAGATATCTTATTCAGTTTAGTAGTTCCTTGGCCCAAAAGAAAATTGGCCAAATTATTGAAATACTCTGATGGAGACAATTTATCTAGGCTTATTTAGCTGGGATCCCAGGTCCATCTGTTTTCTGCATTATTGTATATATTAATAATATGATATATTATGAGAGACACATGCTTACATCAATTAACAATGGAATATCCATTATGCACTCAGCATTTCTAGGGATCAGAAGAAGCTCAAAGATATGGTTTCTGTCAATATTTCTTATGTGATTCTGGCTCTATCTTTTTACTCACTTTCCAGAACTGATGATGATGAAACCTACTGTCGAGCAGCCACTGAATATGCTAGAGCCTGTTCTCATGCTGGCTACCCTATTCAGGATTGGAGAGATGACTTTCCAGCGTGCAGTATGTTGTTTTCTTTTAATTTTCCAAGCCCTGGCACTTTTGTTAATTTTTTCTCTCTTCTCCTCCCCTCCCCTCCCCTTCTCTCCACTCCCCTCCGCTCTCCTCTCCTCTCCTCTTCTCTTTCTTTTCTTCAGAGTCTCACTCTGTTGCCTAGGCTAGAGTGCTGCTATGGCATCAGCTTAGCTCACAGCAACCTCAAACTCCTGGGCTCAAGCTCTCCTCCTGCCTCAGCCTCCCAAGGAGCTAAGACTACAGGCGCACACCACCACGCCTGGCTAATTTATTCTATTATTAGTATAGATGGGGTCTCACTCTCGCTCAGGCTTGTCTCAAACTCCTGACCTCAAGTGATCCTCCTGCTTCGGCCTCCTAGAGTGCTAGGATTACAAGCATGAGCCACTGGGTCATATTTTATTTTTTAAAGATGGTCTGTCACCCAGGCTGGAGTGTGGTGGCATGATCATAGCTCCATGCAGGCTTGAACTCTTGGGCTCAAGCAGTCCTCCCACCTGAGCCTCCTTAGTTGCTGGGATTACATGCATGAGCCACCATGCCAAACTATGTTAGCTTTACCCTAGAACTCACAATATACCTTAATACTCAAAACTAATGAATTGCAAGGATTTGTTATTAATGCAATTATATTTATGAACTTGCATACTTTTTGAAACAAGTATGTAAAAACTGTATATTTTTGCAATTAAAATGTTTTTTGCAAATTAAGTTTTTTTGAAATACTTTTTGCAAAAAATAAATTACAGCTTTTTTGAAAGTGAGAAGAATAAAATTGACTTACAGCTCCCTTGTTTGCCCATTTTAGCTGATAAATGTGATGATAGCTTTGTCCATCGGGATTGTATCAGTTGTTGCCCACCAACCTGCACATTTGAGAAGCAATGTCTTGGGAGCAATCTTCATTGTCTTGATGGATGTTACTGTCCAGATGGTAAGTGTTTCATGAAGAAACCATGTCTGCACTCATGGAAACTATAACTCAGTGATCTAAGGATCACATCTTCATCTTTCTGTCCTCTCCCAGGACATTAGGCCTGATACAATTTTCTACCCTTGTAGTGTTAGGTCCATAAAGTGACTAGGAGGAATGGCTACTTTTTGGTAATAAGAGGCTTAATGCTTCGTTGTTTTTTTTTCCCAGGAAACTAGGAATCTGGAATCTTGAAGTTACCTATGGAAAATCTTTTGTTCTCTTCATATTTAATGATATTTAATGATTTATATATTTTCATTTTTTGAAAGATGAAAGCAAGTTTGATAGAAAGCCTTCATATCTTCCCAATACAAGATTTTAGTACTGTTATAGTTTTTTTGATGTAGTTTTAATATTTGAAATTAAAAATAATATAGCAAGTGACAGAGGTGAGATTTAAAATTAGGAATCAATCTGCTATACTGATAGACATTAACATTGAGGATTTACTCAAACCTTTTCATTTTTATAGATTAAAAAAATAGAATCACAGAAATGTTAAGGGATTTTCTCAATGTCATAAACTTAATATGAATGAAAATTACTTAGAAACAGATCTGTTGACCTCAGTCTGTTGTTCTGTCAGGGCTACTCAAAGTACGGTAAACTGGTGCCAGTCCTGAGCTGTTTGTGACTAGTCAATGACAAAATAAGGTGTTTGTACTAGAATTTCAACCCATGCACCAAAAAGAAGTCAATGCTTTTTTTCTGTGAAGTCTTACTATGGAAAAAGTTCAGCTGAATGTAACAGTGTGCCTAATAACATGCTTGATTTAAGTTCTGGTTCAACTTCTTTTACTTGTCAGAGAGAAGTAACAAACACAGTGCCACTGTACTAGACATTTGAGTAGCGCTGCCTAGCTCTTTGTGATCTGTGGGATAGTAGTGTAAATCTCTCTCATCTTGGAATAAACAGAAACTAAACCAAAAACATACTTTCTCTGTCCTTCTGTCCCTCCTTCCCTTAAATGCAAGGAAACACTTTTTATTTGCCTTTATTCTATATTTTCAACCTTGAGTTTTTGATGGCAAGTCATGGGATAAGAAAGTTGAAAGCCACTGAAATGGACTCCTTTATAAGATAGCTACTAAGAACCAGATTGTTGGTAATCTCCTTAAAAGTAAAGAAATTTGTAATTCTAGCACCTTGTGTAAGTGGGTATTCAACAACAGTTGTTTGAACTATTATATTTAAGGAATACAATTTTTATCATTTCTTTTGAAAATTTGACATGTATTTTTCTCAATTTCTCTAAACTTCTTAGGCCTCATCATGGAAAATGGGACTTGCGTCTCCTGGGAAAATTGCCCTTGTAGTTTTCATGGATTAGCTTATTCAGTTGGTTCAAAAATTGAGCAAGAATGTACTGAATGGTATGTGATCAATGTACAGCCAATTATTTCTGGCCACCCGTCTAATTTACAACTTTACCATGACAGATGTTTAAAGGAATGTACTTATTACTGATTTTTGCCCTGAAATTCCAAGAGATGGTTTGCATTTTATTTAAACTCCTTGGGGAAGGGGCATTTATATTTTCTTTCATAATGTAATTCTTATCACTAACCTGGGTAATTCCCTAAAATCTTATATCCATATGATGAATCTGTTGCATTTTCTTGTATGTAATCATTAATTTGCACATACTTTTACTCTTAGAACTTGATGGTGCACCTGGACTTCTCTATTAAGTACTTTAAAAAGTGATTCTCCATAGTGCCGATTTTTGGCCCATGCTTAGAAACATTTATAATTCCGTATTATATTAGCTAACTAAGACCATGCGCAAACATGAAATCTCTCCAGGACAGTCCTAAAAAGAAATGGAGGTCTAAATGTCCTCAGGCTCTTTTCCTTTTGGTGTCAGTGTGTATAACTGAGATGCACTTAGATAACTGAACGTATTTTTAGATGCTGCTTTCGTTCCTGTCTTCCAGGGACTTTGCTTCTATCCTCCAAAATTCACATCTTTGTGAGGATGGAAGGCAGAATTTATCTTATGTAAGAGGAAATCTCTTCTCTCTCTTTAATGTCTGATAATCTTCATTCTTACCAGTGACTTTTATGTATGACACACATATAATAATTTATATGCTAGCTAGCCCTGAATTATCAGTCAACTGAATTTTTGCAGAGGTGGTTTTCAAGTCAGATTATTCTGAACCTACAAACATGATATACTTTCATACATTAATCAATACCTTGATGCAAACATTAATACAGCTTTTCTGTACCGGTTGATTAATATTTTTATAATATCCTTTAGTGTGTGTGTTGGTGGAGTTTGGAACTGCACTGAGCATGACTGTCCAGGTAATCTTTTAAAATATTTTTAAAGAAAATGTTTCAATTTTCTTTAAATTGAGAAGAAAGATAGCACTGATTTTTGTGAAGGCATCTGATATGTAACAAGGGATATAATAATCTATGAATGCAATTTTTCAGAGGATAATTGGAAAATTGAATAACTGATATCTTTGAGCAGGCAATTTTGATAAACATTTATTAAAATACTATAAATATTACAAAAGCTGGAAGAACTATCATTTAATAGATATCAAATTAAATGGAATAATATAATTTAGTGTAGTCAAACCAGTAAATTTTAAACACTTTAGATGTTCTTTTTGATGCATGATTTACTCTGTGTTGACTTCCTGCTTTTTAAGAATTAACATGAAATTATTCCCCCTTCTTCTCCTCCTTTTTTTCTTTCTTTCTTTTTTGGTAGTTCAATGCTCAGTTGTGGGTGATTCTCATTTTACAACTTTTGATGGTCGACATTATTCTTTTATTGGCATGTGCCAGTACATCCTCGTGAAAGGAACTGGAAAAGATAAATTCGCAATTACTTTACAGAAAGCTCCCTGTGAGCAGGTAAGAACCACATTTCAAAATAACCAGAGGAATATGTATTTATTTATTTTTACTTAAACTTCATATCAGATTAAGAATGGTAGCATGAATGGAGATAGTTGCTTTCTTCAAAACCAAGACAACATTGATTATAATATTAAGATACACTATTATTCTATGTATTACAAAAGAAAGAAAAAGTGCTGATAATTATTCTATGACATACATTGATTATGTGATGCATCTTGATTTCAGAGATATTAAAATGTGAAAACAGATACAGACTAGATAAAATACTATATAGTTTATTGCATTTTCTTTTTTTAAAAGTATGTATGGTTTTTTTGAACATTTTATCCATGATTGTACAATGGATCTAAATTTTTGTTTATTTTAACCTAGCTATTTCAAAGAGATGATTTTTGACAGTTTTGGAACAAGTTTCATATCATTCTAAACAGAAATGATGAATTTCTTAACATGGAATATTTATTTTAGATCTTTTCTTCAAATAATAAACTCATTAATTTGTAAATAAAGAAATCTATATCTTTTATTCATCTATCTAAATCAGGTAGTCAAAATTTTGCCAAAAATATTTAATTTTCTAGTTTTATTCTAATGTAAAGTGGCTATTTCCAAGAAAAATTCTGAACTGCTTTATTTGCATTTTTTCCAGTTTGATTTTTTTCTTTGCCATATATGATAGTCTGCATTATCTTTCTATATAGAATTCTAATTCTCTTGGTTCTTTTCTTTATTGGTTTTATGTTTGATATACTAGTTAAGTGAATCTGGAGAGGTGCTTTATGTGCTATTGTAAACATAATTATTGTCACTGTATTGAAAACATTTTTATTTAATGTTCTGTGTAAAGTATACGTATGTATATGGTATATTTAATATATTATGTAAAGATGTATTAGGAACAGAGCTACATGAAATGGGTTATGTAATAGCTACTTTATTATACTACTATACTCAAGCTTTCTATATACCAGAGATTCTTATATACAGGCACTCTTTTTCCCCTTTCTTCTCTTTTTTCTCTCCCTCCCCTTCTTCCATCTCCCTCTCCCATCTTCTCTCTTTCTATGGTTCTATCTCTATCCCTGTCTCATTCCTTTCATTGATAATTTTATTTTTATACAGAACCTTGGCTTGGTTTGCCTTCAGTCTGTAACTCTAATTCTGGAGGATGATTTTAACAAACAAGTGACCCTAAGTAGGGGAGGACAAATCCTCACCAGTCCTAACCAAGGCTTCAATCTGAATGGTAAGAAGCAATTGCTAATGGTTACTTCCTTTATATTAAGAACTACAAGAATAACAACAACAAAGGTAACCTAAATGAAGTCTTTTCCCATTGGCTGACATTTATTGACTACCTATACGTTACCAGGTCATCAGCTACAGATAGTGGAGACACCATGTTTATAAGACCCTGGGTTTACCTCAAGTGGTCTAGAGTCTGAAAGGGAAAAGAGACAAACAAATAGCCACTACTTAACAATAAAATGTGATAATCTCAAAGATGTGCATAAGGAATTTGGGAATCTAAATGGGGTGTGCCTCACTCAGCCCTGGGTGGGGCACAAGAACGGTCAGGAATGTTTTCTGAAGGAAGTGATGTCTCATTGAGTATTTAAAGGTGGGGAATTGCTGGGTTGAAGGCTATGGGGAAAGTGTTTCACGCTGAGTAAGGAGGTATAGAATTAATTGTGCAGTACGTTTAGGAGGACCTATATAATTAGATTGCCATTACTATATAGCAAGAAAAGGGTAGTGGAGAACCAGAGATGAGATTGGGAAGTGAGTAAGGATGAAACTGGGAAGGCTTTATGTCCTTATGTATGAGGCATCAAACACCGTGGTTTCCTGGGACGGGCCATGTTTATGCCTGTCTTCCAGTACAGCTCTTAATAACACTCTCAGAAATAAATGCCTTGATTTGTATTACAAATTACATGCTCATGCTACTCAGATGGCATGCTAAGAAAGTGGAACTTGACATGAATCAAATATGAAATTGTTATTTTTGACCATTTTCATGTACAAAGTTCAAGCAAATAAATGGTGAGTTTTAAGGAGCTGTTTTTTGGTAGACTATGATGACATCAGTGTGGAAGTCACTTTGAGAGGTGCTAGGCAGGAGACATGGACGACAGTTAGGTTATTACAAACCAGGGCATGCAAGGAATGAGGAGGAGGTGATCTAGGGTGGTGACAGTAGAGGTGGAAAGAAGAAAGGTTGAAAAAATATTTAGAACAAAAGTGGTCTGAACTTGGTGACGGATTGGATTGGGGTTGTTGGGGGAGGGTACTGAGGGGGAATGGAGTGATCAGAGAATGATTCCCAGATTTATGGTGTAGATGACCAGATTGATGGCAGAGATTGTGGTGAGGATATAGGAACAATGAAGAGCAACCCTTCTGGTGGCAAAAACCATTAGTTCAGTTTGGGACATAAGTTTTTTGTCTCCAAAGGTGTCTCGTAAAATGGCATTTGTCAGATTCTGTGCTCCCCATTTTTGCTGACAGTCTCAAGGGAATGAAAAATTTTTGAGAAGTGCCGCTTCCTATTGATTCATGTCCAGTATTAGGGATGATTCACAAACACACACACACACACACAAGTTAAGAAAAAGAAATCAGATTTCAAATATCTAAAGACCTCCCCCTTCCCTGTGAGATGCTTTTGAAATGAAATTCCATGTTGACCTGACAATCTACTAATAATATCTGCTGAAGACCCAGGAAGGAAGGAGAGAAGAAGGAAAATGGGAAAAAAGAAAGCAGCCACAAGGTGGCAAAAGTTGGCCCTGGAACCGGGCAGGAACAATGAGCCCGCCTCCCCCTCTTCCTGGTATCTCGGAAGGAGAGTCCTGGTGCTGGACTCTAGCATTTCAGAACATGGCCTGTGAATCTCAAAGCTGATTTATGTATGTTCGTTTCCTGCAGGTCTTGTTGAAATTCAAACTCTGTCATCCTTATTTATACTTCTAAAAACCACATTTGGTTTAAAGATTCTGTTCGCTGTAGATGGGGAGAGAATTTATATTCAGCTCACTAGTGCATGGAAAAGAAGAACTTTAGGTCTGTGTGGCACTTTTAATGGGAACATAAGGGATGACTTTCTGTAAGTATGATTTCTGTATAGTTAACATAATTTAATGACTTGTAATTTAGAGGCTATAAATTCATTAAAAATGTTTAACTAATAATAGCTTAGCAGTCACTGTTTCAAGGGCTTTACAGGGATCATGATGTTTAAATTGTATAGCAATCCCCAGATTAGTATCTTTATTTTATAGAGAAGGAAACCAACCAAGGCCCTAAACTGGCAAATAAATCATTCAAGGTCACTTAGCTTACATATACTGGTAGGCTTTGAATTTAGGCAATATGTCTCAGCCTGTAGGTTAACTGCTACTTGTTATTCTCTCCTCTGACACTTATAAGCTTAATAGTGTCTTATTTTTGAAAAGTTGGTGCCTTAAAAAAAATCTCAATATCATTTCATATTAGTGGTAGTAAATTATATTTTAAAATATTTATATAATTTGATATTAATAATACTTCTAAAGCAACATTTTGTTATCTAATTGGATTTTGTGATAGTTGGTGTTTCATTGGAAGAAAAACAGTACAACAGATTTGTACCCCTTGTGTTGACAAAGCCCTTTTTTCACCTACATGTAAAAAGAAGCAGTGTATAATTTAGTATAAATGCTTTGAGCACCTGTTATTGTGCTAAAAGCACAGTGGGAGCAATTTATGCAGTATGACATGGTCCTCATCCTCAAGAAGCTTGTCTTGCAGATTGGGAGGGCATAATAACCTTTAAGAAATGTATGTGGAATCTAAAAAGGTCAAACTCATAGAAGCAGAGTAGAATGGTGGTTTCCAGGGGTCTGGGGTGGGGGTGTGAGTGTGGGAAGATGTTGATCAAAGGGCACAAAGTTTCAGCGAGGTAGGATGAATAAGTTTGGGAGATCTTTTGTCCATCACGGTGACTATAATTAATGTATTTTTATATTTGAAAATTGCTAATAGAGTAGATATTAAATGTTCTCACAACAAAAAATGGAAAGTATGTGAGGTGATGGTTATGTTCTTTAGCTTGATTTAAGCATTTCACAATGTGTACTTATAGCAAAACATCATGTTGTACATTCTAAGTATATAAAATTTTTTTATCAACTATACCTTAATTTAAAAATAGTTAAAAAAGAAATATTTAGTGTTAGGCAAGGTATCAATCAAGAACATATATAGAAGTACTGAGGTAATTTCAAAAATGAGGTGTTGGTCTTTGTGGTGGTAGCTGGAAGCACAGCAGGGGTTTAGAGAAGGTCAGTGTGGGCTGGGCAGCCAGGGGACACTGGGACATTTTATGGAGAAGCCATTCTCCAAATACTATGCTTTTTTGTTTTCAATACACTCCGCACACATTCCTCTTCCTGCTTGAGGTTCTTCCCTCTCCTAATCTTTCTTATGAACCCCCATTTATTGTTCACGCCAACCCAGTCCTTATTTGCCTCAAAAAGCTGGTTCACATCCTACCAGACAAAATTAATTCTGACAATGTGTTATTTGTGAAAATTCATTGTTTAGCTGTCTGGTTTCCACGCAAAACTGTGAGAGTTTGGAGAATAAGGGTCATGTCCTTGGTCTTTGTATTCTTAGGAACTAGCATAGAATCTTATGTACAATGGACAGTTTAGTTGAACTGAGGTAGAATTTTAATGGGGCATCAAGAAGAGAATTTGGGTGGGCAAGTAGAACTGGCATTTCAAATTAAAAATTGCAAAAAACTATTTTTTGTATCTTGTCTGTTATATGACTAATTTGCTTTTTGGCTATTTAGTTTTTTGTTTTATTTATCTGCAGGTCAAAATATTGATATCTTTATCACATTTGTGAAACAGAAAATATTAAGTGTCTTGGCCATGATGTTTAGGAAAGATGTTAAGCTTTCTTTCTCTCCCTTGTCAGAATGGGTTAGCAGTCAGTGTTTAACAGATGGCAGAACTGTCTGCCTCTTTCTAAGGCACCAGTCTCCTCCATGTATAAACATTCAGGCATGATAAGAGTGCAGGATAATATTTCAGAGTCAGAGATAACTTCTGAATGCTGTTTAGCTTTCCAAGTTAAGTGGTTGAAATTCTTTACTTCACAAAGGTTAATGTGAATCTGAATATATAGTGGAATAGAAAATACAATTACTTTAAAATTTATGTTATATGCCTTATTACAGTAAATCAACTATGAACTGAAAGATTATTTTATAAAACTGGTCCACATTTTAGCCCCTATTGTTTTAATATTTATTGTTTTAAGTAAATTAAATGAAATAAGAGAGCCAAGCTTTAAGTTGGTTCCTCCTGGGAACCCTGACTACGCCTATCACCGTTACCCATTTTATTATCCTTTGTTGGGGGGTGGAGAGGGAAGGAGAGAGAAAGAATGAAAAGAAAGATCTAGCACTAATCATGCAATTTCTTTGAGTCTCAGAATTCTTTTTTTTTTTTTTTTTTTTTGAGACAGAGTCTCACTCTGTTGCCCAGGCTAGAGTGCCGTGGCGTCAGCCTAGCTCACAGCAACCTCAAACTCCTGGGCTCAAGTGGTCCTCCTGCCTCAGCCTCCCAAGTAGCTGGGACTACAGGCATGCACCACCATGCCTGGCTAATTTTTTCTGTATATATTTTTAGATGTTCAGCTAATTTATTTCTATTTTTAGTAGAGATGGAATCTCGTTCTTGCTCAGGCTGGGAGTCTCAGAATTCTTATTTAGACAAAATGATATTTTGCATTAGGTGTTTGTTATAGTTCTTTGCCATTCTAGAATGGTTTTCATATTGAGAAATAGGGAAAGGAGGGAAAGGGGAGATGGTGAGTGGTAAGGGAATAGCTTGGGCAGCTCCTTTTGTTTTTGAGCTAAATGGTAACCAAAGTAGTTAATCTATTAGGACACTATAGAGAACTAAAGCCTACTCTGCCACTTGGCCATGTAGGAGCAATTAACACAGTCAGGGCTAGTGGTGTAGTCAAAAGCTTCCTGCAGGAGACTTACTTCAACCTGACTCCCTAAGTAGCTTTGACAGTGTCTGGCACAGTGTCCAATCGTGACTGTCAATAAATGTTGGCTGTTGAATTAATAAATCCTGATGGCTGCTGGAGGTGGAATTGCAGTGTTTGGCTCCTAAGCATTGTTGTGGTTTATAAGTCTGACTTTGGAAAGACAGATGTTTCTCTTCCCTTTTAGTTTGCTGAGAAACTAAAGAAGTGAGCAAAATGGATGAAGGTGCCTTTTATACTGTTTTCTCTCGATTTCCTTTTGTTTTTTTTCTTTTTTTATCCACTCATGATGGAATCTCAGTATATCAGGCCTCATAATGGAAATTGAAATATTGAACCAGAAACAGAGACTATTTAGGCTTTGGGACATTTGTCTTTATCCTGGAAAAAATCATGTGAACCCTCAACCCCTACCTCTCCACATGTACCGTAAACCACACACACGTTAAAGTTCTGGTTGTGTGAGTTGTGCGGTTAAGTCAGTGAGAACTGGGTTTAAATCTTGGCTTTAATACTTATCAGCTTAGTGAAATTTAATATTTCTCTGAGCTTCTGCTTTGCTGTCTCTGTAAAATGGGGTAATGATGTTTTCCTCACGAGGCTGATATGAAGATTAAATAAAATCACGTATGTCCACAATTTGACACAGTGTAAAGTCTCAGTAACAGGAAGCTAACACCATTGCATTTTAAAAAAAACTGGTAGAAAATTTAAAGCTCTAAGATTTCTTTGTACATTAAAAAAAATAGTATCCTCTTATTTAAATATTTGAAGAGTATAAACAAATGAATGAGAGACACTAAGATAAACATAGTCTTTGCTTTCTAGTTCTCCATCAGGCATGATAGAAGGTACACCACAGCTTCATGCAAATGCGTGGAGAGTTTCCACAACTTGTTTTGCACCTGTTCATGTCCCCATGGTGGACCCCTGTAACATTAATCAACAAAACAGTAAGTCTTCCTTTCTGCATGTAAATTTAGGAAAAAGTTCTATGTATTTCTGTAGTTTTTTAAAATTAGATAATGATTTTAAATTCAGATCTTCTTCATTATGATAAAATCAGTGCCATTTTTATGTATTTTTGTTTAACATTATGCATTTATATATGCCTTTTTATATAGCCTAAATTATTTAAAAAAACTGAAAATGACTATTCTATTTTCTACTTTGCATTTATACATTTACTTATTTTCGGTGTCTAGAAATCCCTTCTTCCCAAATGTAGGCTATCATTTTGGAGCTATTGGAGTCTTTGAATACTAAGGAAAAGCCTCTGGAAATACTCTAAAAAAAACTGTTATAGTCCTGAGATGTTCTGTATCAGTTCTATATAGTGTGACAGCTCAAGTGGCTTCTCGTGTTTATTACCATCTCTGTACAGGTTCCTATTCACTGCACATATTATGGCTTTATAAGCAGAAAGCCAGTGACCCAAAGACGCTTTGTGCCATCAAGTGGGCAACAATTTGAGATGGTCATGCTTCCGATTTCTGATTTGCAATGACAGTGCAACTTGCATGCCAAGAATTTTTCACTGCATTTCTTTTTTTACTAAAGCTAAAGCAACTATGTGAAAAGCTAGTTCATATCCTTTAATAAAAGATACATATATATTTGTAAAATCGCTTTATGAAAAATATTAATGTGCATGCTTAAATATTCTTATAATTTTAATTTTTCTTTAATTATTTTGACTAGTTTACTATTTTTATGTAGTTTTAAAAAATGCATTCCTAATATTTGTTGAGCATTCTTGAGAAGCCAATACAATTTCTGGATTTTGTAGTGGTTGTGTGGAAGGATTCTGTTGATCATCATATGGTTTTTATTATTAATGTATAGTTTTGGTATACTGGAAAGAACACAAGATAATCTTGCTCTTAGTTTTTTTTTTTTTTTATTTTAAATCTAAGCCAGCTTTTAAACCTGAAGAAGATTGTTAACCTCTTTGGTCATTTTTCCTATCTACAGTAAGAGGGCTACATTAGAGTTTTTTGGTCTCTAAGATTTACTACTTTTAATCTCACTCCCATTTTACAAAACCTTCCTCCATTCTGTCCCAACTTTCCACTAATCTACTCCTCGTTCAACTAGTCTTGTTTGGTTTGTTTCTAACATTCTTGGCTTCCTCCTGGCTATTGTAGTAACTTTATGTTTTTTTAAATAGCATGTAAAAGTTGAAGTAGAATTCACTTCATAAGTTCAGTTTCCCTCTGGTCTGTTCTTTAGTTATCTTCTTTAATACATGCAATTTTGCTCTATTTCCATCACTTTTCTCCCCATAGCCCATGTCTTCTATGATATATATTTAAGATATTATCCTTTTTTAACCTTGCCATGAACTGTGCTTTTTTTTTTTGAAAAAAAATTCAAATGGGCAAATTCAGAAAGCTCCCCACAGAAAGGAAAATAAATAGACAAAAGTCTGTAACTCTGATCTGGATTCTAGAGGACATATTTTTTTTCTTTCTTGAGGATCTTCTTTAGTTATCCTTTGCTTAATGTCACTGGGGATATATTTGGTTTACAAATCTTAGAGCACACAGTAAAGGCCTCTTTGGTGTATTACTATGTTCTTTCAGGATCCTTGGGATTAAGAGTATGTAGGTGAACAGTTCACTGCTGTAGCCTCAGACATCAGTTTTCAAATACATATGCATACTTAATGCAAAAATATAATGCTTAGGCAATTATCATAGGTTTTGTTACCAATAATAAATATATTCAAAATACTTAACAAAATAAGTTCAGTATAATTCCTTAGTAGTGAAAAAATTCTGATTTCCAACAGCATATCTGGTCTTTCAAAGACAATGACAATGAAAAGATTGATTAATTTTATCTGTGATGATACCCATGCTACCTGGGTCCACTACATCAAGAAACCACAGATGTAGCCTTTTCCAGAAAGGTAGAATCTGGTTTGTTTTGTAAAAAATCAACTAATTTTAAGAAGTGATTATACAGATTCCATGTCCCTCCTTCAGTAATTTGATAGTTGTATTTTATGGCCTTTGGCATATGTTCCAATCTCTAATTTCTACTCATTACTGATGAGTAGAATGAGTAGATTACATGATTTATTCATGCTCCTAATATTGAGCTTCTAATATCTGCCAGACACTGTGCCCAGTGCACCGTGCATTGTGCAGGCATTGAATTCAATGACTACGTTGCATCTGCCACGTTCACCTCAGGGAATCCGTTGAAATGACATCTCATTCCCAGCCCTTACTGGATAATTGTGTATTTCACAGAGTTGTCATAACATCCACAATCTGGAACCATTTTTGTGATATGTGGATGTCTGGAAATAAGCTTCCCAATATTCCCCAATTCTTCATAGCAGGTTTCCCAAGATGATGCTCAGGCAATGGGGTGGTTGAGGCTATTGCTTCTATCAACCCTTCTGTTACTCATGCTATTCAGGCACAATACACATAATTTTTTTTCTTTTTTGCTAAAAAACTGTTGAATATGCTATTCCCAATATTACCAAAAACATAAACAAACAAACACCATATAAACTGAAATTATTGGTTCTCGTAGTTGAAGTAACATGCACTACATTACATTTCTAGGAAAGCAAGATGCTGGTTAATTCTGGAGCTCTTGATACTTAGGGGTAAAATCTGGACTAGCAACTGAGATGCTAATGGGCCTTTTTTTCTGTTAGTCGGGTATGCAGCACATTGTGATGTCATCCACCAGGAGCTCTTTGCTCCTTGCCACGTCTACATCAGCCCTGGGCTGTACTATCAGCTGTGCCGCCACGATGCATGCAAATGTGGCAGCGCCTGCCTATGCAACGCTCTTGCCCACTACGCCTATCTCTGTGGCCAGCGTGGTGTTCCCATCCATTTTAGGGACCTGATTTCATTCTGTGGTGAGTACCATGACATGGAGAAAGACTATCAGACAACACTATAGAGATCTTTGTGTTTGTAATTACTGCATTTATTTTTTAAATGAAAGGTCAATATTGCATGTAAGTTATTTGAAATATTCTTATAATGTACAAACATGAAAAACAAATGAAATAGTTTCTTAAGATTGAAGATATGTTGGATGAGACCAATAACTTTTGACTATTTTTGTTATGAGCAAAAGTAGCGTAACTATATGTTTTTAAATATGCAACAAAAATAATTTGAAAAATTTGAAAAAATTCTTATGGAAATGTCATATCTACATATTGTAAAGCATGGAAAAGCATTATGTGATACAGTGACACAGCTGATTTGTAGTTAAATAGATAGGTTATGCAACAGACAATTATTATCTCAAGTTCTTGGGGCTCTAATTTTCACAGTTATGGTGTCTGCTGTTCTCATTCATGGGAGATTGTTTCTTTGTGTCTATATGTTTTTTTATTAGCTAATCTTTATAAGCACCTCCCCCCCGTTAAAATCTTCTGTGACCTGGGTTTTGAGAACACCACTTTCTCCACCTCCTCACTGCCCAGATTTGTAGTTATTCCTGGGATATTATTGGCCAGTTTTCATGTTAATTGCTCAGCTTTGTCTAAGACAAAAACAATGTAAATAAAGTAATGTAAATTCATATAGCAAACCTGTGTAGGATATAAGTCTAGGATTTTGACTTCTTAGAGGTAACTTTAATTTACCACAGACCCAGCATTAGAAAAGCCTTCTTGGCATCTTCCTATTATACTATGAGCAGATTTCTTCTAGTCTGGGAGTTGACAAATAATGATCATTGGACCTCCTGTGCTTTTGTGAATAAAATTTATTGAAATACAGCCATGCCCATCTGTTTACATGTTGCTTATGGCTGCTTTTGTGGTATGAGGGCAGAATTGACTAGTTGTGATGGAGACTTTATGGTCTGCAAAGCTAAAAATATTTTCCATTTGGCCCTTTGCAGGAAAATGTTGCTGACCCCTGCTTTAGTTTTTCATTTCAACTAAGAGTGTTGTTCTTTGAGAGTCCAAGTTAACGATCTCTAAGTTCCTTATCTTGTAAAGGGCCAACTTTCATTTTCCATTCCCACATGTGTTAAATCCAAGGTCCAAAGTTGTCAGGACCTATCCTCCCTTCTTCCACTCCACGTTCTGGATTTTATTTGCCTCCTCACTCCTGGCATCTGAAGATGTCCTCCCATTTTTTTCTGATAAGGTCAATTATACAAAGATAACTTCAATTATGTTTTATTCAGCATTTTCTATGTGCTTGTACAAGTATGCTTATAGATTATGTTAGTTTGTCTTCCATAATCAGCTCAGTTTTGTCTAAAGAGAAATTGGAAGTGTATAGAAAAAAGTGCAAACATGATTAAGAAGGCAAACATTAAAAACTATGTGTGGATCAAGAAACTCAAATTTTTTCTTATTTGTAGAAGACTGAAGGTTTACTTAGGTTTAAACAATGCCATTAGGAAGATGATGACAATATTGCAGTACATAGATTTAAAATGTAAGGACAGGAAGCTTATTCAAACATATAAGAGACAGACATATTAAAAAAAATTATGATACAAGTTAGTAAAGAATGCTACAAAACATCACATGGAAATATTTTGAAACAGAAATTTTATTCTTCTGCTATACATTCTGCTGAGGCCAGGAATTGTTTTATTTATCTATTTTCTGTTGTAGAATTATGTGATATTCCATGTTTAGTGATGTAAGGTATCTTTTGTTTCATGATGTACGTCTATCATAGACCACTAAACAAGCATGAAATACTGCTGTGCCTTGGGAGAATCTTTCTCAAGTGATGCTCCTTTGTTCTTAGCTGTGGTGTGCCAGAAGGGCATGTTGTACCATCACTGTTCCTCATTTTGCCGCCGTTCCTGCATTTCTCTCTCTTCCCCGGAGCTGTGTAATGATGACTGTGCCGAAGGCTGTAACTGTCCCGAAGGCAAATTCTACGAAGACACACTTAACTTTTGTGTGCCCATGTAAGTCCCAGAAAGGGGTTGACAGCATCCAGTTTTTTATCTCTTTTTCTTCTTATTGGTTAAATGGGCTTTCATGCTTGTTTTTAAAAATAGTTCTTATTGTCTTTACTTTTTTTTTGACCTTGCACATGTTCACAAATAGCTACAGAAAGAGCTAAGAAATCTGATGCTTGATCCTGAAATTTATTCCCACTTTCTATTATCATATCCAAATCAATAATAAGATTTATGTTTCACTTTAATGTGGCAAATTTTGGTAGCAGGATTATAATGTCTGTTAGCTATCACATTTCTCAATTCTCACGTGACGTAAAGACTTTTACACCTAGGGCTAAATGATATATCAGTTATGTTTCTCTGAAGTGCATTCAGTGACTTTTCTCTTGACTAAAACAACAGAGTTTGTGAGTTGTATTTTAGAAAACAAATCTGAAGCTACGTTTCACATCTAAACAGCTTCTGCCATTTGGATATCAGGATTGCAGGCAGACTCATAGAATAACGCTGACCTTAGAGTGCCTTACAATGACCAATTTTAGTGATTTTTGGAAAAACTTATATCTTGCTTTATTTCCTTAACCATTTTTTTCCCTTATAGATTTCACTGCCGGTGTCATTATAGGGGCAGCGTTTATCAACCTGGAGAGCTCATTCCGACGCCCTCGGGCTTATGGTAGGTTTCAGTGATGGGAATTGTACTTGACAAATGACATATGTGCTAATAAAATTTCTTAACCAAAACTTTAAGTTGAAATATGACTTCTGAAATCTAAAAAATGAAGGTAACTTAACATAACCTTTAAGTATGTGCTAGCCATATATATGTATGTATTACATATACACCCTCATATGTACAAGATACATGCATATACTACATTTCAATGTGGAACACCTGAGTTTTGTTCTCATGACTGTTTAAAAGTGTTATAAATTTGTGTCACACAGTGAAATGGAAGCTTTTTGATTATTTTTCATTTTTAGATAGAAGTTAGGGGTGAGGTGGGTGTTTAAATACTACACTATTACTGAGCGGTTTTAGTTTTGTGGTTCATCTGTGGTTCAAAAAAATTCCAAAATAGATTTGAACAATGTCCCACACGAAAGGTAATCATATCTTCTCCCCAGGGACATCGGTACCAGTGAGATAACATTTATTCATGGGATCACATTCATTCTGGCTGTAACCTATCTGTTAGAAACACAGGTACATCTGTGCAGCAGTCCACATTTATTTATATCCAGTTCCTAACTTCCCTCTTTTTGTTGCACTGTAGGTGCCCACAGATGATAATAGACAGTGGATAATAGTAATAACAATAAGGACATCTAACCATTACTGTGCACCTCCTATTGTCCTGGCACCATTCTGTGTTTTGTGTATATTACTAAAATGCTCATTACTACAACCCTAAGAGAGAGGTACTATTGCTTTTCCCAATTCACAGGTGAGGAAAATGAGGCACAGATGCTAAGCAACTTCATAATAAAGCTGGGATCTGATCCCAGGCAATCTGGCTCTTCAGTGCTTGCTCTCCTGCCTACGTTGCTCCACAGCTTATTTTGTATTCACAGCAGAATATTGTTTGTGCTCAGTTTACCTTTATCATTATCTCCATATCCTTTTTTCCCATGCCCCATCAAGACACAAAGGCAGCCAGCTTTGGAGTCTTTCTCTGCTAGGTGGTACTAATATCCACACAGTTCCCCAGGCCAGAAATCTGAGAGTCATTTCTGACTCCTTCCTCCTGCTCGACACGCGTAGCCAATAAATCCCTGACAACTCTGGATTTTACATGATTTTACTCTCTACACATAGTTGAAAGCCATTCTTTCCTTTCCATTGCCATTGCTTTAACTATGTCTCTCACCCTCTCTTCCCTGGACCTTCCCATCTGGTCTTCCTGCCTCTAGTCTTATCCCCCTTCCATTCTGCCAAGTTGTTGTATCTTCTTAAAATTTATTTACTTAAACTTAGCAAAAACAAAATAACAACCCCTCCTCAGTGGGCAAAATAAAAATTCAATTAGTGTAGTGACCTCATCTGCCATCCCTTTTAAAAAGCCTGTGTCTCAGAATGAGTATGATGCAGAAGACCTAGTTCTGTGGTCGCAGACCTGCCTGTTTCAGTTCCTCGCGATGCCTTGCGTAGTGTGAGTGAACGTAATCAGAGGTGATTCACGCAGCGGGGAATCACACCTCTGAGTGTCATTCTAGTTTTAAGCAGCGTGCAACATATTTTTCATGTGATGTATTCCTTATGCGTGAGTCAGCTTCTTCATCTGGGCTCAAATAGAGAACACATGATCTGGTCCAAAGCTGAAGGAAACACTGTGTTGGCGTTATTGAGAACTGGTGTGTTTTTCTCTATTGTGTATCTTCTTGAGGGATTTTTCAAAGCTATTTTTGCCTGTATGTGGTTCTTGCCTTATGCTCTGACTTTAGAACCTAAGTTATGACTCCACTCTATCTTCATTGCTGCTGCCAGAAAGATTCAAACCAACCACACCACTTCTCTGATAAGGTCTTCAGTTGCTCACCTCAGGGATAAAATCTCAGCATCTAAGTAGCTGGCCTCTGCCTCTTTTGCCATTGGCATCTCCTGTCACTTCCTGCGTTACACTTTGCTACGAAGAATGCAGTTTTACCCTGTCATGGTTTGTACCTGTTTCCAGGGTTATAGCCTTCTACGTTATTCGTATCATAACCTCCATCCATTCTTTGATATTGTTCAGACTTTACCTCCTCCAACTGCCTGATGTCATTTGCCAACAGATTTTGAAACATTTTTCTTTGTCATACTTCTATCTCTTAAACATTTTATGTTTCGTGAGTCATGCTGCATGTCATTCATTTATATGTCTTCCTCTCCTACTAGGATATAAGCACTTGAGCAAAGACTGTAAGTTTCAGTCATTGTATCTCCCACGCCTATCACGATGCTCCATGCTTAGGGTGTTTGATAAAAATGTGTTGAATTGAAATAGCTCTCTTCCAATTGGACCTAAGCCAATAACTTATTTATAAAAAATTCTGTGGGGAAAATAACATTTGGGTATGTACTCAATCAATTCTTGCACATTAGACTGTTGTTGAAATTCAGAAAAAAACTTAAGTTTGGTTTTGTAATTTCGTTTACTTCTAGCCAGTGCTCGAATGGAACTGTGAAATGTGATGAATTTGCAACGCCCTCTGCTGGTAAGATCTCAAAAGATGTTTTCCCTCAAGGAAACTGTATCAATAGCTCTGACACTGCCCCCACTCTTCTGGCAGAAGTCATCGATCCTTCACAGCCCTTCTTGCCAACGGGCAGGAATACAGCCTTGAAAATATTTCTCAACACAGTGCTCCAGTGCTTCCTAACCTTTTCTCATTGAGAATTGTAGTATTTGTAGGACAGTCTGGGGTGAAATATAAGGCTGCTCAGGGGCAGAGCGCGTCACCCCAGGGTTGCTGCATGGATGCTGCCTACTCCAGGACCACCTTAGGTGCTCCAAGGGCTTTAGGAATATATATCCAGGCACTAGTTGTAACCCGTTTATGTAATGAAAATTGAGAAACTATTGTCAATCAGCATGTCTCAGATTTTCATATGCACACCTGGGGATCTTGTTAAAATAAAGATTCTGATTCAGTAAGTCAGGGGCAATGCCTGAAATTCTGAATTTCTATGAATGGGCAAGGTGAAGTCGATGCTGCTGATTCCTGGGCTACATTTTGAGTAGCCAGGCTCTGGAACTTGTAGAAATCAATTAAAAATGGCATATAAAATGACATCTATTGCCATCTCTCTTTAGAAAGTCATTTTACATTTGAATATCTTTCCTAAGATCCTATGCTATGTGTGAGGACCCTATCTATTATTTATTTTTATCACATAGAGTCTGAAATTCTCAGTTACTATGGAGAAATTTTAGACAAATAATAAAGAACATTTGCTTTCATAGATTTTAAGGGACAGAAAGAGTGTAGGACAATAAAAGGAACTGTGAGCTATTGCTTTGTTATTTATTTGAATGGCCAGGTATATATTATTATAAATTAGCTTTCAATTATAGGATCTGGATTTACTTTACAAGAATTCAGGCTAGTCCAGGGCTTCTTTGCAAGGTATTTTTATGGACCACATATATTCGGCAGCTATAAGGCCATCCCTGTTTTACCCTATTTGCTTCAGGGCTGCTCATAGTTAGAGAAGGGAAATCTAGGTGGCCAGTCCTTTCACAGAAGATCCACAGGATTTGATCCATTTGGCCGCACATAAGGAAACTTCTTTGATCCCTGAGAGCCTAAAAGCTTTCTGGGGGAATATGTAACCTTGCCCTGCCTATAATCACGTCTACTTCTGCACTTCCATAGCATAGTGAGTACTGGTGTAAATAATGACGCAGAGGTGAAGCAAGATCTAGAAGTATCATGTGTTCATTGTGGCTTTGTGGAAGTTTAAATATACTGTATTTTCAGTCCTCAAAAATTGTCAATATGTGTTTGGATTAATCAAAATATCTTGTTTCTTGACCTCAGAAAATTATATCCTAATTAATTATTGCCTTATGAAAGGCAGCTAACGTTTTTCAAACTCAAAATAGGTTTTGGAAGTTTTGGTGATTAAAGGGAATCTAGTTAGAAATGTTTATAGGCTTATAAACTAAAAAAAAAAATCACAGAGGAAGAACATCTAATCATAACTGGTAAAATATTTTATGGCGAATTTTGTTTTAATGACAAATGCATGTCAACATGATTGCCTGTGGAGGAAATATAACATTAAGAACATTTTGCGCTTTATCTCTGAAGTTCACGTCTGCCCAGAGGGAAAGGAGTATTTCGACTGCAGGTTTCCTAACCCTGAATTACCAGCTGGTGGTGTAAATTGTGAGACTACATGCGCAAACCTAGCCATGAACTTCACTTGTGCCCCATCCTCACCCTGTATAAGTGGCTGTGTCTGTGCTCCAGGGTAAGCTTCTTTTTCTTGATAATATGGAACATTCAGGATATGGCCAAAAGCATAAGATCTCTTAAAAACATTATTTACAGAAATAGCCAAAATTATTGTTCTGACTGGTGGTTAACTTTGGGTTGGTAGCTAGAAGACTGTTATAGTTATTCTGCTAGGCTCATGTAACACTGTGACACATTATAAAAGTAAGACACTGCATTGGGGAGAAAACTCATTTCTGGATGAACTTGGAATTTCTCCCCTGATTCAGCTGCAATTTTGGGAAAGTGACACAATTAGTCACTTTTCATTCCAAACACTCTTGAAGCACGTGTCTTTTGTATATTCTGTTGTGCAGTTGCTGTTGTTGGTGTGAAGTTGTACTAGTGGTGCCAACTGTTTTATAGATATTACAGAAAATGGTATACTGAGGCTACAAAGGGTAGTGGGTAAAAGTGAAAACTCTGTCTTCACACACACCAGAGCGAAATCCTGGCTCTGCTGCTGTTAGCAGAGTGACTTTTCACCAAGTTCCTTTTAAGCCTCAGTTAGGCATTGTGAGGCGTGGTATGTGTGTACTCAATAAATGTGAGCTACTATTTTATGGCAGCATACTCTACTCTTATCTTCGTAAATTTTCTTCCGTTGCAGAAATGCCTACTACATGTGAAAAACTAACGCAGAATCTGGGGGCTATCGGCTCCCTTGCAGGCACACGTATTGTCTGACAATGCATAGAGGCAGTGCAGCGAGAGGGCCATCTAAGGCAAACAGGTCACCCATTCTTCCTCGGTGAACATGTTCACACAAAGAGATTCTTGGGATCGGCTCATATAAACCATGAGCAAAGAAGGGAGAGGGCTTGTGGTTTATTTCCCAGGAGAATCACATTTGTCTAAGTGGCCTCCATCTGGAATAGGTTGAAGAGCCAAGTAACTTGGGACTGGTATTAATCTCTTTAAAAAGAAAGGGCAGAGGAGGTAGAGAAAAGAAGGTCACAAAAGAACAAGTGCCCATGCACGGGAAAATAAAATCAGATAGAAATCAGGTCTTAGAGCAGGTAAGCAAGAAAGGCACTTCAATAGAAAGGACAAGGGAAATAAAACCTTTATTATGGTAAAATAATGAAAACCTACAACATTGCTTGATTTATTTGATTTGATTATGATTCTTGGGGATGCATGGCTGATAAAAGCCATATCCTAATTTTATTTTATATATTGTACTTGATGATATTATTTTAAAAAATATATCTATACTTTCATCTTTGATATTTCATTTGACAATTTATTTACTGGCCATTATAAAAACTTAAAGAAATTTTCTCTTACCTTCTCTGACTGTATTGAAATAAATGTAATTGGGGTCCTCTGATTTGGAAATAATTTATTAGGAGTTTTTTGTTTTGTTTTTTTTTTTTTTTTTTTAGACAGAGTTTCACTCTGTTGCCCTGGCTAGAGTACAGTGGTGGCACCATAGCTCACTGCAACCTCAAACACCTGGGCTCAAGCAATCCTCCTGCCTTAGCCTTCCAGGTAGCTGGGACTACAGGTGGGCACCATCACACCTGGCTAAGTTTTCTATTTTTTTATAGAGAAGAGGTCTTGCTCTTGCTCAGGCTGCTCTTGAACTCCTAAGCTCAAGTGATCCTCCCATCTCCACCTGCCAGAACGCTAGGATTACAGGCGTGAGCCACCATTCCTGGCCTATGGGAACATTTTATTACAAAGTTGTTTATGGTAATGTAATTTGCCTTACCCTCCCTGTGACCTTATCTGGCTCATTTTGGCACAATAGCTTATCACTTGTTTTCAATAGTGCCAGCAGTTTATTGACTGTTAAAGGATCACGTAACTCTAGTTTAGAAATTACTGTGGATTGAAGAAATAAACAATAGTGTAATGGAAAGAGTCTGATAGAAATCACTTCAAATAATGGCCCTCCTCAATAGCTGAAGCACCTCAGGGCAAATTACTTAACCACTGGCAATCTCAAGTTTCTCTTTATAAAATGGGTATAATATGGGTATAATAATATTTATTTCTTGGATTGTTGAGTATATGCAGTACACCAATTATATGCTAAGTGATCAGTAAATGCTTATTACTTATCCCTATGCTGAAACCTGCTTAAAGCAGATACAGGCATACTTCATTTTATAGTGCTTCACTTTATTGCACTTTTCAGATGTTGCATTTTTCACAAATTGAAGGTCTGTGGTGACTCTGCATCAATCAAGTCTATTGGCTCCATTTTTCCAACAGCATGTACTCACCTGTGTCTCTGTGTCACATTTTGGCGATCCTCACAATATTTCAATTTTTTTCGTTATTATTAGTATATTTGTTATAATAATCTATGAACAGTGATCTTTGGTATTGCTATTGTAATTGTTTTGGGCTGCCACAAACTGCACCCATATAAAATGGTGAACTTAATAAGTGGTGTGTGTGTTCTCACTGCCTCACCTACCAGCTGCTCCCCCATCTAGCTCCCTCACCTCGGGCTGCCCTATTTCCTGAGACACAACAATATTGAAATTAGGCAAATTAATAACCCTATAATGGCCACTAAGTGTTCAAGCGAAAGGAAGAGTCCCACGTCTCTCGCTTTAAATCAAAAGCTAGAAGGGATTAAGCTTAGTGAGGAAGGGATGTCCAAAGCTGAGATAGGCCCAAAGGTAGGCTTCTTGCACTAAACAGTTAGCCAAGTTGTGAATGCAAAACAAAAGTTCTTGAAGGAAATTAAAAGTGCTATTCCGGCAAACACACAAATGATAAGAAAGTGAAACAGCCGAATTGCTGATATGGAGAAAGTTTTAGTGATCTGGATAGAAGATCAAACCAGCCACAACACTCCCTTAAGCCAAATCCTAAGCCAGAGCAAGCCTCCAACTCTCTTCAAGTCTATGAAAGCTGAGAGAGGTGAGGAAGCTGCAGAAAAAGAGTCTGAAGCTAGCAGAGGTTTGTACATGGTTTGAGGAAAGAAGACAGCTCTGTAGCATAAAAGTGCAAGATGAGGCAGCAAGTGGTAATGCGGAAGCTGCAACAAGTTATCCACAAGATCTAGCGGTTAATTGATAAAGGTGGCTACATTAAACAACAGGTTTTTCAGGGTAGATGAGATAGCCTTATATTGGAAGAAGATGCCATCTAGGACTTTCATAGCTAGAGAGGAGGTCAATGCTTGGCTTCAAAGTTTCAAAGGATAGGCTGACTCTCTTTTTGTTGGGGGTTAATGCAGCTGGTGACTTTAATTTGAAGCCAATACTCATTTTCTATTCAAAAAATCCTAGGACACTTAAGAACTATGTTAAATCTACTCTGCCGGTGCTCTATAAGTGGAAGAACAAAGCCTGGAAGACAGCACTTCTTTGTACAGCATGGTTTACTGAACATTTTAAGCCCACTGTTGAGACCTACTGCTCAGAAAAAAAGATTGCCTTCAAAATATTACTGTTCATTGACAATGCACCTCGTCACCCAAGACCTCTGATGGAGGTGTACTAGGAGATTAATGTTGTTTTCTTGCTAATTACAACATGCTTTGTGCAGCCCGTGGATCAAGGAGTCATTTCAAATTTGAAGTCTTCTTATTTAAGAAATATATTTTGTAAGACTATAGGTGCCATAGACAGTGATTCCTCTAATGGGTCGGGGCAAAGTAAAAGTAAAAACTTCTGGAAAGGATTCACCGTTCTAGATGCCATTAAAAACATTTGTGATTCATGAGAGGAAGTTAAACTATCTACAATCACAGGAGTTTGGAAGAAGGTAATTCAGCCTTCCTGGGTGCCTTTGAGGGGTTCAAGGCTTCAGTAGAAGAACTAACTGCAGATGTGATAGAAGTTGCAAGAGAACTAGAATTGGAAGTGGAGCCTGAAGATGTGATTGAATTGTTTTGATTTCATGATAAAACTTGAACGGTTGAGGAGTTCCTTCTTGTGTATGAGCAAAGAAAGTGGTTTCTTGAGATAGAATTTACTCCTACTACAGATGCTCTCAACATTGTTGAAATGATAACAAAGGATTTAGAATATTACATAAACTTAGCTGATAAAGCAGTGGTAGGGTTTGAGAGATTTGTCTCCAATTTTGAAAGAAATTCTACCGTGGGTAAAATGTTATCAAACAGCATTGCTTGTTACAAAGAAATCTTTTGTGAAAGGAGGCGTCAATTGATGCAGCAAACTTCATTGTCTTATTTTATGAAATTGCCACAGCCATGCCAACCTTCAGCAACCACCATCCTGGTCTGTTAACAGCCGTCAATATTAAGGCAAGACCTTCCACCAGCAGAAAGATTAGGGTTCACTGAAAGCTCAGATGATTGCTAGAATTTTTTAATAATAAACCATTTTAAAGTAAGATATGTAAATTTTTAGAAATAATGCTATTGCACACTTATAGATTACAGTATAGTATAAATATAAATTTTATATGCACTGTAAAACCAAGAAATTCAGGTGACTTGCTTTATTGGGATATTCATTTTATTGTGGTGGTCTGGAACCAACCCCGCAATATCTCTGAGATGTGCCTGTAATGTACAGTAATTTATAGCTCTCTTTTTCCTTCCTCCAGTTTTGATTAGTTATAAAAAAACTCATTAGCATAACCACTTAAAACCACTACTTTGGCTGGGTATATAGGGATTGTGGTTCATTTCAGTGAGGTATCCCTCACTTAAACAATTGGACAATCAAAGTTTATGCAGTATCTAACGTTAACATTTGGGGTGTTGTTTTAAGCTACAGGGATGAGGGCGTACTAAAATACATATATAAGATAATAAAAGAATCTACCTTAGGAGATTGTCACCAAGATAAAATGAGTTAGTGACATATTTAAAGTGGTTAGAATAGTGCCTGGGCCATAGTAAGTAGTCAAAAAAATTAGTTTTTGTTATTATACTTATTATCACTGTAAGAGATTTAATAAAGTACTTAACAGTTAATTGTGATGAGTCCTCCTACGAAAAGGTTTGTATAAATTGCTAAGTTTAGGGAGCATATGAGGGAGGGACATTAAAAAATTGTACTGAAGAGATTACACCGAACTGAGTCTTAATGATGAGTAGAAGTTTGCCGGGTAGAACACAAGGGAAGGGTTTTCCAGGCAGAAAAAAGATGCAAGGCTCAGAGTGGCTAGAAGTTTAGGAGGGTTGAAGTAAGAGGTTATGGAATCTAGGGCGTTGTTGGCCTGAAAGAAAGAAATCTAAATGAGATAATGCATCATTTATATAAATAAGTTCACGTATTCAACTTTATTCAATAATTGAGTGTCTTCCACGTGCTAGTCATTGAGATACAACCGTTAATGAGATATTCATGGTCCTCTTGAATGAGGTTGGGAGTCTGGGGGACAGCATATGCATTGAATGCGGAATTACTACTGTAGTGTGTAAGCAGAACGTGAGGGAAAGCAGAGCACTGTGTGTGGTTCTTTCTGTTTGAGAGAAGAGGCAAGAATTCAAGATTCCTGACTTCTCTGTTAATTTTTATTACCTTGATTTATTATATTCTAAAGCAAATTCAGAAAAACATCATATATTTTATCTATATTTAGTAGCTATTTATTTTTATTATTTTATTACTTTTAAAATAGTTTATTATTAGTTTTATTTTTAAATAAAAATTAGTTTGTACATTAATTCATAATAATAAACTCATTAAATAATAAGAAATTATCTTTAAATTTCATGTTATTTCATTTTTATTTTATTCTTACAGTATATATTTAAATAATTATATTTATAATTCATTACTATCATATCTATTATTTATTGTTATAATATTGATTAATTATCATTATTTCAAGTTAATATTTATTAAAGCTATTTTGGAAAAAAGATTTTAAGAATATTAAGATATATATTCATTTATATTAAAGGAATTACAATATATGTTATATATATTTATTTCTTTAATCTTTTTATTAAAATATTTTGATAACACACCAAAATTAATCTTCCCTGAGATTATGATATTAATTTTTATATTTCATTTTATATTTATATTTAGGTTTTATATTAAAACACACATTTGTGTATGTTTTAATTTTATATTGGTAGATTTTTTAGATACTTTTTATGGAGATAATCTTTCAAGAAGAAAATAACACTTAAAAGGAAACCCATTGTTCAACACTTATGTTGATAATAAATGATGTGAAACACCTCTCACATGGTGGTTTTTTAGTTCAAAATACACCTAAACTAAACTCTCATGGTTTTAACTTTAAGCACTCAGAGAGAAGCTTTTGATTGCTCTCTGTACCCTGTAATAGAAAATGTTATCTATTTCATAACTTACTATTATATCAAAAAATTATTAGATTCCATAGGCTCTTTTAAGTAGCAAATGTTAAAGAAAGGGACTCCTGCTCTTTACATTTTTTTCAGAATAATTCACTTTATTAGAAATTTAGGCTTCTGTCTCCTTTTAATTGTACTAAGTGAATAGCAAAAGGTAAAAATATCAGCTCAAATCATTTTCCTGGCATTTATTTAATACTGTGATATGCAAGGTGCTGTGTGGTTAAAAAGGGGGCAAAAGACTGGATTCAACCCTTCAATAGGTCAGATGGAATATACGTTAGATAGCTACAATAAATGTAGATGATAGTGTTGAATATGATATGATTACTGATTTTTTTAACTGAAATTAGCAGTTCATACTAAATAGCATTTTACTTCTTCATTTGGAAGAATGGCAGAGCACAAAGGGAAGTGTTATGTTCCTGAAAGCTGTCCGTGTATCTGGAAAGATTGGGAATATCTCTCAGGAGAAGTGATTGCGACACCGTGTTACACCTGGTAATGAGATCTATTTATTTCATAAAAATGTTCCTAAGTAATTGTATTAATTTCAACTATCTTATTGTATTTCCTTAGTGTGACTGACTTCAGCAAAAAACAAATCAAGCTAGAGTAAATAAGATTTTAAAGGCATTCAGGAGTTGGTCGGGAAAAAATGACCATGCCATTATTTTTATGCATGTTTGTTTAGTCCAGAAGAAAAGTATGAAATATGACAATCTGAAAATTTAATAGGAAAAAGTATCTCAAGTTTATAAGAATGTTCTAAATGTTACAAAGAGAAGATCATATTTAATGGAAGCTTTTCTGTTTGATATAAGTCAAAGCAATACCATAAAATAAAATTTGAAATATAATTTCCTTATAATATGGACAAAGATTCTAAACTCATGAGCAATGCCATGTCTAATGCATTTAAGTTGACTCAAATATCGGAGATGGCATTTTTCTCCTATGGCTCCCAGAAGACCTATGTTCAGTTTTTCATTCCATTGTCTATTTTCTGTGCAATCCAGGCACAATTTCTGGGCTTGGTTTTGGTAACTGATAATTTATTTAAACAACGTGGTGAATGTATGCCTAATTTGTCAATGTAAAGGTAGCATCAGAATGAATTAGCAGTATTTGTCAGGGCTATTGGCTCATGAATGCTTTTGAATACAAACATTTTAATGTTAATGCCACTTGAAAAACATTAATTAGAGCCATGTTTCTTAGAAAGTTAACTAACGTTATTTTCTAATAGTGTTTGTCGACGAGGAATGTTCAATTGCACATATTATCCATGCCCAGCAGTGTGCACAATATATGGGGACCGACATTATCATTCTTTTGATGGATTGGAATATGACTACCTCAGCGATTGTCAGGTTTTTCTGATAAAGGTAGGTCACAGTTACTTATTTGTATTTGCCTTTGTGTAAAGACAATGTAAAAGACAAGTATGTTTCATAATGTATCAAATTCGTATGTCATTAACAAAACCTATACCAGTTATAGTGATTTTAAACTAATTTCCTTAACTCATTCTTAAGTGTTATCATTTATAAGTGATGGGCTAATTCTTTAACTTTCTATGCCTCTGTTTCCTCATCTATAAAATGAGAAAAATAATTTTACCCAGCTCCTAAGGTAGTTCTGAGGATTAAAGGAAATAAGTATATGTAAAACATGTAATACTTGATATGAAGTAAAGGTTCAATGAATGTCAACCATTTTTATTGTTATTAAATTGGTTTGGTAAGTATAAATATAACAAATTAAATGATACATTGGATTATGTATTTTTTATGGTTATGATAATCAAAAGAAATTATGCTCAGTTCTAGAAATGCTATTTTGATAACATGCTTTGGTAAACTCCAGGCTTTATGCATCTGATAAAATTTTTAAAATTTCTCATACATTGAATACATTTGGATTGCCTTATACTTAAATTTTATTTAGACATCACTGATTGTAAAATTAAATTTCTAAATGAAAAATGTAAGCTTTGGAAAGAAGTCACACAAGAATAAACAAAATAACATTTTTCCTACAGCAAGCAAACCTATGATTAATGCATGTTATTTTTTTTCTGGGCATGGTTTTTATATTATTAGAAGTTTGCATATGATCCTGTTCTTCAAGCCTGTGTGAAATGAACAGAGTGAACAGACTATTATTTCCATTTTATATTAGTTCTTTTAAAAAATGAACAGTAAAATCTAAAACTTAAGCAAAGTTCTTGCTTATGTTTTAAGCCATTGAATTTCCCTATTGGTGCTTGTCTTAACCTCCTTTATGAATAATTTTAAGTTTTTTAAAGAATAAATACCTGGGAATGAATTTGGCAGTCATATAATTATAGAGGACGGCAAGTTGCCTATAGGGTTTTTGGTCTTGTGTTGTTTTGATTATTTTTGGAGCATAGGGGAGACACAATAATTAATATACATTCTGATATCCCCTGAACAAGTCTTGTTTTAGCAAACAATTTTACATTAGAATCTTCTCATCTCCTGAAGTTTAGATTATAAATTTAGGAGCTTGGAAAAGTAGATAACAATTTAGGGATTTGAACACATAAACTACTATACTTCAGTCTAAATATGTATCAGATTGATTTTAATCTAACTCCTTATTTTTATTTCCCTTGATATTTAAGTGCCTCTGACACTATTTTAACTCACCTCCACCTTTAACTTTCTGGATAATATGCTCTTTGAGTCTTTCAATATCTCTTTGGTTTCTTTTTTCTGTGTTTTCTCTTCTTGCATAAGCCCCTGACCAGAGATGACTGAGTTGGCTCCTTCATATAAGAACCAAGGCTTAGTTATCACCATTTTACAAGGGATGAGCACCATGCTGGGAATATAATTGTTCATTGAATGTTGACTGAATTGGATGTCTGATCTGGGCTCCCTACCCTTTTTTCCCAATGCTTGGTTTGTTCATCTACTCCTACAGTCTTAACCACACCTATACACCGAAGAGTTCCAAATTGACTTGTACAGCTCTGACCCTCAACTTCTATGCTATCTTTCTCACTCAAGCTCATCCCCACAATAATATATTATTTCATTCTATTAATCCTCTACAAGTCATACTGTCATCATGTCATTGCTTAGTAAGAACTACAGTGACTTCCAATGACCAGCCTCATAGTGAGAATTCCTATGCCAGTCTTTCAAAGGTCTCTGTTGGCCCCGTCCCTCCTGTATGTCCTTTCTCAGGATATTCTCTGTATCTGCTTCCTGTGCTTCTTCAGAGTGATGTTTCCAGCTCACATCGATCTGTCCTGTTCTTATATCCCATTGTGCTTACAGTTATCACATGAAAATTAAGGAACTCATTATATTCTGATTATTTTATATGTGCTCACTGAGATTGTGTATCATTTTATGTCAGAACTATGTGTTGCACTTCTTTTGGTTTCCTCATTGGGATTGGCCCAATTATGGCTGAATTATAAAGCTGAAAAATTGCTTGTTTGGTTTTCTCCACAGTCTCAGCTAGAGAGTAGAGACCACAAGCTTAAACTTAATTTTTTAGTTCTAGAAATCCAGCACTTGTGATAAATGCATAGACACGTCTTCAACTTGAAGTATGTAGAGCAGTGTTTCTTAAAATTTAGTGTGCATGCACATCACCTAGGGATATTGTCAAAATACGGACTCTGCGGCTACTTGGGAGGCTGAAGCAGGAGGATCACTTGAGCCCAGGAGTTTGAGGTTGCAGTGAGCTATGATGACGCTGTGGCACCCTAGCCCTGTCTCAAAAAAACGAAACATGAACTCCATTTCCATAGGACTGCAGCAAGGTTTGGATTCTTCCTTTTTGGTAGGCTACTTGATAGTGCCAGTGCTCCATGTTTATGGACCACATTTTGAGTAGCAAGGATATAGAGAATTTTTCTTTCTTAAAAAAAGATTTTAATTATTTTTGAAATTCTCCTCTTCTTCTGAGAGGTCAACTTTAAGTCACATTCAGAAAAAACAAGGTTTCTTTGACAATATCACATCAAACATGACATGTTCCCATTGAATATCTCATTGCTGTTAGTTAAAGATGTCTGTTTATGTTATCATTTTGACTAGTAAGACAAAAATTCTGCCAAACTTTTTCATTTTGTGTATGGAAAAATATTTACATGTGTCTACCAAAAGCATTGAAAAACTTGTTCATGGATCATCATCTCTGAAAACATTTTCCAATGTGTGTCAATGATGATCCTTGCTCATGCATTTATTTCATTCATTTAAGGGGAGGGGCATGCTTGAAAAGTAGTTGGAGAAGGGAATTAGGGCTCTCAATAGGGGGAAGGAAATCCTCTAAAACTGATTTATGTGATTAACTGTACATCTCGGTAAATTCACTAATAATCATTTTATTGTACACTTAAAAAAATAAAACAATTTTGGGGATCTATTAATATTAAATGTAAACTGTGCTAATTTAGATATAACTACTATATATGCTCCATATTAATACAGATTTACCCAAGAAAATTCTTAAGTTTCCATGGCGGGGATGATGCCTTAGATTTCTTTATTTCCTTTCCAAATCATTTTGCAGAATGTGGGCATTTGGTGAACTCAATAACTACTTATTATTATTTTCTGCCTGACTTTTTCTTAGCACCTTGTTTCCTTTCGCAGTCAAGAAAGCATAGTATTTACCATTATATCTTCAAATAGTGATTGTGGAAAATATTTCAAGTACAGTATTTGTCTTAACGCTGATTCGTGGCATGATGAAAGTATATTCTTGTGTTTGATGCTGAGTGATTGTAGCAATATTTCTTTATTCCTGCTGCAATGTAACAGTTTCAGTCTATTTTTCATAGGCAAGAGTCATTACGACCTGGCAGGCAGCCTTTATAATCTGATTTCCTACATTTACCTTAATTTGCTACCATATCTTTCTGTTAAAATGGCTACGTCATGTTCAGTTTCAAATTTTACTTAGATTACCTGCCTGTATGTAAGGAAACATGTCACAGGAAACATTCCAATTTTTTAGCAGCAATGAAATTTGGATCACTAGCTCAATATCTGGATGAAGATCTGTCATCAGTGCTCATTTAGAAAGCATAAGACACAAAGAGTATTAAAAGTCTAAATTTCCAAGTTCTAGAATTATATGTACCTTTTTTTTGGAAAAGGAGAAATTTTTTTATTCTTTTATAATGTTCTTTTAAAAAGAAACTTTGTTTACAAACAGTAAACTTCAGAACTAAAGTTTTACTGAATTTAATTTGGTAACTTGAAGAAAACTTATTAATGATTAGTTATAATTATACTAATACATTCTTATTATATTAGAATGGGTAATTTTACTAAAATTAATAAAATCAGAATCAGACCCCCAAAATGTTTTAGATCAAACTGACCAAAACATATATGATAAACCAAAATACTTTATTTGACCATAAAACAGATAATTATTGCATACCAAAGATAAATTAAAGATTAATCAGTACAACTTAATTTCCATGGTCTTGAAATATGATCATGCCAGATATTAATAGTAAATTTCTCATGCTTGCATTCTTTTCTGCTTCAATTTTTCTTTAGTAGTATTTTGTTTTTGATAACTCCATCTGCCAAGATTTCTCATGAGAGAGCCTACCTTTTTCTGGACAAATCAGTATTTCTTTTGAGAAGGAAAAGATGGCTGCCAGCACCATTCATTTACTTGCTGCTTTTTTAGTGGCAGGAATCACCTCTGTGAATTTTTTCTTCCTTGTCAACCAGCTTCTTTCCTCTTGTGTTGATTATAAATTCTAGGCTTTATCTTTGTTATTCGTAACACCTTTTCATCTGGTGAAATTTATTTTCTATTTCTTTGGGCCCTGAGAAGTATCTAGTAATCTAATTCATAAAAATTTCTCTTTTATTTTCCAGCTGTACTTTTGAAAATTAATACTTGCTCAATTTTATTTTAAAAGTATGATATAGCTTGATCCTCACATTTGAACGAATATTAAGGTTATTTTTCTCATGTCTGTATTGTATGGTTTTAAATGTAACTCAATTCTAGGTAAAGAGTAAGTACTTACCATAACTTTGTTGAATAAATACTTGTTAAACTTTCAAAATTCAGGTACTCTGATATTTTATTCATTTTGGAGGCTATTTGCTCTTTACTATAAATAGCACATGCTATAGCAGATTATTTTTTAAGCATCTTGAAACCAATTTAGGACAAAACAATTATAATTGTATTTTTTATGGTAAGACTCTTTTTCAGAGAAAGAAAGAGATGAGAAATTGAACATCATCTTAATCTGTGCTATAAACTCAAAGAGAACACTGGATGTCTTCAGCAAAAATTGGAAATATAATATCACAACTGTCAGATTTCAGAGCCAAACTCTACTTCCATGGATCTATGATAACCCCCAGTCACAGCTAGAGTATTCTTCCTATAATTTGTTCTAGATTAGGTTTCTCAGCATGCTCTTGGGGTGATATTTCAAATATTCACTGTCTTCTTAAACCTCTGAAAATCTTCTGATTTCATTACTCTCAAATTTTTATAACTTGCATAATTTTTCCACTTCAGTATTTCTCACGTGTGCTTTCTATGTGTCAGGCCCTGTACCAAGAAGTAAAGGTACATGATGAACAAAGATAGACGTAGGCCTTGGTTCACTTGAACCTTAGGTTGGTGGGGGAGAGTTATTTCATCACAAAATTTATATAAATTTGCAACTATAAAAGTCAACAATGACTTAAATGCAAAATCCAATTAAACCTTTTTAATTTCAATCTTCTTTTTTTCTTGAAGTCACTCTGATGTAGTTCTACTGATCATAGTCTTTCATCTCTGACCACTCCTCAGTCTCTTCTGGTAGCTCCTTTTCCCAAGATTTTCTTAAAACACTGGGCCTTACAGGTACTATATTTTCATTTTGGTCTCCTCCAAAAAACTCTTAGTTGCACTCTTGTGATCTCATACCTTGAAGGAACAGACTCTCTCTCTCTCTCTCTCTCTCTCTCTCTGTATATATATATACACACATATATATATCCATCCATCCATTCATTCATTCATCCATAGGGAATTAAAATAGAGAGGAAAGGAAGTCAAGGGAAATTCATTATGCTGTAGGCAAATGTAAAGATCTAGGTATTAATAGAACTAGATAATCTGTCAAATAAGAGTATAATGAATATTGATAGGTAACTATAAAGAATATGGCACTTTTCCAAGAAAGAAAGAAGGAAAAAAGGAAAAAAAGAAAGAATGAAAGAATGGCTGTCATGTAAAAATCAGATGAGGATTCCATTCTAAATAAAATTTACTTCCCATGAAATAAAAATATCTTTTACTTTAGAGAAGTTTTGCAAGAGATAATGAAATCAATCAAATAAGAAATTAAATATATGTTAAAGGAATAAAATTGAAGGAAAAAGGAAATTGCACAAGTAAGGAACAAACAGAGACCCTAAAACATTTCTCCCTTTTGGAACAGAAGTATCTGTCTTATGCCTGTTCCACCATTGTATTTTGGAAGCATGTAACTTGTTTTGACCTCACAGTCTCACAGCTGGAGGGGAATTTACCTCAGAATGAATTGTACCTTGAGTTACTCATATGATATGTAGGTAAGACTTTGGACTTAAACTTTAAAGTTGATGCTGAAATGAGCTGAGATTTTGGGAGCTGTCGGAATGGAATGAATATATTTTACATGTAAGAAGCACATGAGTTTGTCCAGGGGCAGAATGCTATGGTTTGAATGTGTCCCGCAGAATTCATGTGTTGGAAGCTTAATCCTTAAGGTGACAGTGTTGGGAGGTGGGACCTAAAAGGAGGTGTTAAAGTCATGAGGGCTCTGGCCTCATGAAGAATTAATGATATTATAAAAAGGGCATGTAGAAGTTGGTTTGTTCTCTCCTGCACTCTTGGTCCCTCTGCCTTCTGCCATGTGAGGATCCAACTTTGCTTTCCTCTGGAGGGCGCAGCATGCAAGGTGCTGTCTTGGAAGAAGATAATGGTCTCACTAGCCACTGAACCTGCTGGCACCTTGACCTTAGATGTCCCAGCCTCCAGAACTGGGAGCCAATACATTTCTGTTTGTTATAAATTACCCAGTCTCAGATATTATGTTATGGTGGCACAAAATGGACTAAGACAAGACCCTATGTGTTTAAACCTTCTAAAATATTTTAATAGTACGAACATAAATTTTCTAGTAATTATTTTTATACTTTTTAATTTTTATTTATTAATTTATTAAATATTTAAGTCTGTACCTTATGACTCTATTCTAGGAGCTGTTAAGGACAGAATTATTAAAACATTAGCTTTATTCTCCATTGTTTTACATTTAGGGGAGGCATTCATAAACAAGAAGCCGTAACAGCAGGCAAAATAAAAGCTTTGTTGTGGAACTGTAACTGATTTTGACAAGAGAAGCATCATTTCACGGAAGGCAGAGGCATTGGTGCTTTCACTCCATCCATTATAACTCACTTCTCCTCTATATTGGTGTGTTTTCAAGTAGATTTCCTTGGTGGTGAAGCAGAGGGTTTTCCTTCTCAGTGACGGTCTGGTTAAGTGCTTGCTATTTCAAGTAACAAACAATAGGGGGTGCTGTGGTCATTTGCATGTAAAGCCCTAAGGCAATAACATCTCAGGGGAACTCTCCAAGAACCTCAAGGAGCTGTCAACTGAAGAATGGTTTTGTCTCCCAGGCAGCAGAGATTCTTGGGTACTCTGATGTCATTCATTCAACTGGGACAATCTCTGGGTGACTGCTCTATTTTCTGCTTTCTCGGGCTTGCTTGTCTAACTCTCTTTTCTGTATCTTTTCTCTACTTTTGCTCCAGTTCATTGTTTCTGCTTCCTCCTGTGATCAGCTTGCTCTCACCTGTTCAGCCCCTACTCTACCTTACATCCTTTCTATGTTTATTCACCCTTAGATCTTACTACAAAACATTTTTTTTAAATCAGTTTTCTGGTTCAAATTTGAAAGAGAATCTAATTGGCTAGAGTTGTGTTTTTTCTGGCAGCATTAAAGTCCTGCGGCCCAGCAATGAATGTACTGCTTTGGGACGTAAATCGTGGCTGCCTGAGACTACAGTATCAGTAGGGACTTTGTGTGGGATAATTACCCACAGGTGCTGAGACTGACATGTCCAGTGTAATCTCACATGTTACCTTGAAAGGTGCTGACAGTTTATGTTTCAGAATCATTTGGGGAAATATTCTGTATGAAAGCTTTTAATACTTGAGAATAAGGGGTTTTGAGGAACCCATATGACACACTGATGTTGACCTTTTCCCTCTAGCTTTGTAATCATTACTTACTATGTTGCTTAGCAACTCTGTAGCATTTCTAAACCTAATATTAACTTGAAATACATTAGAAATGGAAATTGTTGAAATGTGACTCTTAGTCACTGCTATTGTTTCAAATTACTGTCAGCGTAACATGCTATTGTAAGACAAACCATACAGAATAGAATATCTCTTGACATTTCAGATTTAATACAAAGAATAAAGCTAACACTGAGGCACTTTAATTAATAGTAATAGAAATGTAATGGCAACAGAAAGCCTTCCAGTCAGCTTTTCACATCCCTTAATCTAAATAGCTCTTGCCAAGAGGAAGAGCAAAGCAAAACCCTAAATTACATATTTTTTCTTCTTTGAAAATTATTCAGAAAGGCAGAAAAGTATGGCGTTATTTTTTTGAATAGTACAATGCCATAATCATCTTAATGATCTTTATTATTCTCCTTTTCAAAATTTAGGCAATGTTTTGCAAAAGGATTGTTTAAAAAGAAGCAAAAGCTCTCCACACCTATGTAGGAAAAATGGGTTACAGAGAGAGACATCAATTATTCCAACAACACTATTCATTAAAAGCCTATCCTCTAGGCACTATGCTATAGTAATTATTAACAAGGTAGGAAGAATTTAGCCAAAGTAAGAGATATTCATTTGGCAATGATGTGAAAAACTAAGTATGGAGAATTTTCATCAAGGCCTATATGATTTCTAAACATTTAATGACTTTTCTCACTATGAAAGTAAACACCAACCCATATGTCTTAATATGAAAAAGATTCAGGAAATGTGTGTGGGCCTTTGAAAATTGGACATTGAGTCCAAAGAAAAATGTCATATTCCTTTCTTTCCTTTTGGTGAAATTCCCTCATTTGACAAGTGAGTGAAATGGCTCCTACAATTGGCTTTTAACTTTTGTGGGGGATAACAACCACTTTGAAAATTTGACAAAAACTGTGGACATTTTTCCTAAAAAATAAGTATCTGAGGTGCTGAATATGTTAATTACCTTGATTTAATCATTTTACATGGTATACATATATGATAGCATAGCATCATGTTATACCTCATAAATATATACAATTATAATTTATCAATTAGAAATGTTTTTAAAAATGCAGATCCTTCCAAACAACATTTTATAATGAATTTCTAGGGTCTGTAGAACCAACAAAGCCCATCCATAAACCTGGGGTACAAAGTTAGAAACCTTGATTCTAGAGGTGGTGTTTTTAGTGGATGGAGTGGGGCGTGGCTGAAGGAAACGGGTCTAAATAGAGGTGAAAGTGTTAGATTTAGAGTGTGAGGCTAAATTATGTTCTTTGAAAGTAAAGGTTCTTTACAATCTAAAATTGACTTTTCTCTGCAACCATTTCAAGACCCTTCCTAATTTCTTTACAAGTAGCATAAAAACAAAAAAGATAGATTAAATATTTGAACTTTATCTCTGAACTTGTTTTGTGAAGTGACCTTGGACAATTAATTAATCCTTCTTAACAGCAGTTTCCTGATATGTAAAATGGGGATAATACTGAATTCAAAAAGTTATCATAAGAATTAAATTAGATAACATATATAAAGTTCAAAGCAAGTGCTCAAACAATATGCATTATTTTATTTACTAACACATACCAAAGTTTTGTATCTATTTGAATTCCAATTTGTAGTCAAATAATTATTCAGACAGAAAACACCTTAAAATAAAATAAAAGACATGTTGTCTAAAGTGAAAATATCTACTTTAAGTTTCACCTAAGTGACATATTGGCTTATTGGTTGTTTACTGATAAAATGATAATGGTTGATAAATTTGAACTATAGCAATAAAATGGAAAAAGCTTTTACTAGAACAAAATTTTAACACAGGTATTAAAAGTGTTTAAAGATTGAGTTATCTTACTATATTTCTATAAAATTCTTCATATTATTAGATAAAAATAATTTTTATTTTATTTTACAGTTAAATTGCTTTTCAATTTCAATGCAATCCATTGTAAATCTTGGTCTTCTTTAAGATTTGTTAATAAAAATAACTAAAAATTATATATAGTATATACTTGTATTAATAAAGTATTTTTACATTTCAGAGTACGGATGATTCTGATGTATCTGTCATTGCCCAGAACAAGAAATGCTTTGACAACGATATTGTCTGTTCTAAGAGTGTTCTGATTTCAGTTGGGGATACCGAAATTTACCTGAATGATGCTCCTCACAAACAGGTTACTGAATTATTTCTTTCAGGATCATTTTAACTTGTCCTGAGGATACTAAAAATAGAATAGAAGTGATTTGGAGTACTTCTCTCTGTATGTGGTTACAAGATCGACATTGTTTTTTCTTTGTCATTTTGTGTGGCTTTAGTAACTCATACTTGACTAGTCTCTTTTGTTTATATTTTGTGTATATGATACTCCATATTCCTGTTCTTTCCTCTTCATTCTCATGTCATCATTCCAGCCTTAACCATCATCACCTTTTGCCTTGATTACTTCAATAGCTTCCCAACTGGACTCCCAGCTTCTAGCTCTAGTTCTCTCCTTCTAATCCATTCGCCACACTGCAGCCAGGATGGTTTTTCTAAAATGAAAATCTAATCTGTCACTCTGGTGCTTCAAAATTTTCAGGTGGCTTCCTGTTGCCCTTACAGCGCCTTGCCAACCTGAGTGTCCCACTCTCCTGCCTCACCTTGCATCACTTTCTGCTGCAAGCCCACATTCCAGAAGGCAGAGCTTTTATCAGTCCTTCAGCAATGTCATTGCTCCTACCTGGATTGATCTTTTCATTTAACTTATTCTTATGGAATATGTCTTACCTTATCTCCTTCGGGGAGCCCCTCCTTATGCCCTCGAGCACCCTGTTGGAACACGCATCACTGTAGAGTGAAATTACTTTTGAGGTTGTCTTTCCCCATTGTCTATTCTGTGAAAATTGGGGCCACTGTCTCCCTGGTTTATTCTTTTATACTTGGAGCTGGCCCAATTTAAAAGAATAAATAAATTTAATTAATTAATTAATTCATTCATTCACTCATAATGTCTACAGTGTATGAAAACCTGTGCTAATCATTGAGGCTACAACAGTGAAAAGACATAGTACTTGCCTTTAAGGAATTTATACTCAGGTGAGGAATATTAATAAATAAGGATGCACAGCACTGATGTCCTAGAGCAGCAGTTTAGGTAGGTTAAAATGAGAACTCCTGGGAAACACAACTAAAGCAACCTGAGATGTTTAGGGTGGTTGTTAAAAGCACAGACTTCAGAGTTAGTCAGTACTGACTTAGAACCTCTGTTCCATCACCTGCTAGTTGTGTCACTCTGGGGAAGTTATCTTAATCTGTCCAAGCTGGAGATTTCCCCAAATTTGGAATGATTTTAAAATCTACTTCTTAAGTTTGTGTGGGGGTTGAAATGAAATTACAAAATAATGGATTTCAAGAAATGGCTCTCTCCTCTCTCTTCACCCTCCTTATTTTTGAAGGCTCAGAAGACATGCTCTGGATGAAACGATTTGGACTGAGTCTTAAAGGATGAATAGGAATTAGCCAGATGAAGAGAGGGAGTAGGATGGCAATCGATACAGAGGAATAATCATTCTCAAAGGAGTAGAGCTGAAAGATGAAATGCCGTATTTGGATAACTGCGAGTGGTTTAATCTGGTTGAAGCGCAATATACGGGGCAGTGGATGGAAGGTGTGGCAGAGAGATTTAGGGAGGCATGTCCTGACCAACAGTAATGCAGGGGCACGGGGGTAAGGGCAGTAGACAGGGGAGCTGGGTCCAGACTATGGAGGCTCCTGAATGACACAAGATATTTGAACCTCATGTTATAGGCAAGAAATTTTGGAGTTGAAAAGTGCATGATCTGAAAAATGGCCTTTGAAAGGTGACCTATTTTCTGAGAGTTTTAAAACAGTGTTCCTCTAAGTTCAGTCTGTAAGTCTTCTTCACTAAAATCATCTGGAATGGTTGTTATAAGTGCCGATTTCTGGGCCCCACCTCAGTAACTAGAATGGCTGAGGTTGAAAATGAAATTGGTATTTTTAATGGTACCTGAAATTCTTGTACACGCTGAAGTTTGAGAACTGTTGCCCTAGAACACAGCTTAGGTCGCAGTCGGAACCATGGAGACCACTGGGCAGCAATCAAACTTGGGGCAAAACAGAGTTTCTATGGTCATGTTGACATATTTTTAAAGTAATTATAGCAGTTTGGCGTAACCATCAGTCAAACACTCATTTATAGGTGAAGATTCTCTTTAAGAACAAGGATATTTAAAAAGCAAACTGAAAGGCAAAATATTAATAGTAAATGCTCTTATATAGGCAGTTTGACACAGTTTTGAAGTGTTAAATACAGCTTGGAGTAACTTTCAACTTCCAATTTTCAACTGTATGCAGGTGTTGATGAATCTCCTTTATATAGCTTGTGAAGTATGAAGTCAGATCAAGAAAAGTTATAAAAATAGTTTGACCTTAACAAATCTCCTACTGATATTTTTTTCCTCAAACATGAAAAGTGAAAATAAGTACTATTTATTTTATGGTAGATGGACTACCCATCCAGGGGAAGAAAAAAAGTCTGTTATTTTTTATGTGAATGCACAATTCTAATTTTATCAAACATACAAGATATAAATATTTGTTAATTTATTCGAGCTGTGCTTTAAATGTTTTGCTTCTCAATATTTCTAACTTATTATTCTTAACATGAATAGAGTTTGTTTAAAATGTAGTAATTCTCATCTGAAGAGGAGGTCTCTATTTTGGATGATTCGTAATACCTCACTTTTCTAATGAGAAGTCTTACTAATCTGACAAGTAAGGCGTATGGCAACTCCTTTCAAGAAAAGAGGATTTTTCTTCTTGTAGTAAACTGTCCTGTCAAACAAAAGTGAAGGATTCTATATCTAGAGACAAATAGAAAAGATGTGCTTTTGCACCCCAGGATAACTGATGCAGAACCAACCTGTGAGCAGAAGAGAAACAATAAAGGCAAAGACAAATCAGATAATAAAAAGATACTGAAAAGTGCAATGAAAATAAAAGTAGGTTCAAGGGCAGAGAATGACTTGGGAGCAGGGCAGGCTATAAAATTTATGGAGCCTAGTGCGAAAGGAAAATGTGGCGCCCTTGTTCAAAACAGGAAAAAAAATCTTTGTTTTTCCTTTTTTTTCAGGGTCTCTCTTGATGTGTCTTTTTTTTTTTTTTTTCAATCATTTAATGCCATGTTCACTTGGGCATAAGGGTACTGCTAGAGTGAGTGCAGACAGTGGTCTCCGGGTGGCAGCAGGGAAGCAGGCAGCTGCGAATCAATCCCTGGGAGGTGGGCAGACAGAAGGAGATGTGAGTCAAGGCTCTGCCTGGCATATGCTTCTTTATCCCATTGGACTTCATCAACAAAACACTAGTTCAAAGGTAAAATTATTAGAATTTCAAGATGGAACTACAGAGCATTAAACCCCAAAGTGGGCCCTGCTTCTGAGCAAAAAACTTTGCCATTGCACTGTCCAAATGCCCACCAATCCTACCCATGTTGGGGATGAGAGCTCTGCTGAGGCGATCAGGGGAGGCCTCACAAAAAAGGAAGCGTATGGGTCACAGCTGATGGGAGTGAGGCAATTATGCCAAGAGCCGGGAGAAGAGAATTCCTAGCAGGAGAAACACCAAGCACACAGGACTTGAGATGGGTGCAAGCTTAGGTTATTTGAAGAACAGAAAGAAGGCCAGCATAGCTGAAGCTTAGTCAGTGAGGGTCAGGGCTTGGGGGGTGGAAGGATATAAGCTTAGGTAGAGCCAGTGAACAGTATCTATTGTTATGTACAATACGTACTAGTCTACACAATATATTGCTCACCTATTTTAAACATGACCTTGGTCTAGAAGACAGAAAATTCCTTATGAATATGACTAAATTTATTTCATTTTCCCTTTGAAGTATTTATTACAAAGTCTGCTGTAGTATAGTATTTTCAAACTAGGCTTCTGTTACTACTTGAAGGAGAAAAATAACCAAAAAATTTCACATTTCATTCACACTTTTTATTCTGCTTTGGCTAAATTTGTTTTACTTACTTGATATAACCATGCATTTTTGACTCATTTTATGAGTTAATTTTAAGGTCAGATTCCACATAACCGTGTTTAGATTATAGCCCTTGCTTATAAAGAGTATTGCGTATTCTCATTTTATGATAAAGGTACTCTAAAATTTCCAAAGTGTTCCATCTCTAATTTCTCTCTACTTGTATCCTTTCTACTACATAAGGTATTTTCTTTCAGTGTACAAACACAGTTTGTCACTTTGCTGTTCAGAAGCCTTTATTGACTACATTTTGTACATGTGATAATTGCTCTGTATGGGTAACTGGTTGCAAAAGGTCTCAGGCTATGATCCACCATGCTCTAGCCTTTTGGTGCTCTCCTTAGTCCTGAACAAAATATTCCACTCTCCTGTCCCTAAGACTTTATTCAAGTCATTTCTTTTGTTTGAAAGGATTTCTTCATTCTCCTTCCAAACCTCTATATCTTCCTATGCATAACCTCCTGTTAGTTCATATCCCACCTCTTGCAAGAAACCCTCTAAGTCCCTTTGATGGTAATTCATGCCCCCCACCCTCTCTCTCTTCCACATACATATGGTAGTTCTCCTTAAACACAGGGCATACGTTCCAAGACCCCCAGTGGATGCCTGAAACTATGGATCATATGGAAGCCAACTGCCATCAGTTGGAACGTGTTTCTATTCCACATTTCATGTCTTCCACCCACAGATTGAATGCCTTTTCCTTCTTAACTAAGCATTTACTATGCACTGCGGCTGTAACTTTTGCAATATGAGGTACAATAGCAAAACTAGCATGAATTTCTTTTCCCTTTTTCACAATTTCACAGATAGAAGATTAATTCTTACAATAGATCTTAGCAACCTCAGGATACGATGTTTTCTTTCCTTATTAAATTGAGAACTTTCACGTTTTCACTTGAAGAAAGTACTTTATGGCTTTTCTTTGGCTGGATTGTGAAGGCAGTATCTCCTAACAAACTCAATAATTCTGGTTTTCAAAAAATATCTGGTGAAGTCACTAGACTATTTCATGCTATTATTAACTACTTAGAAACATGAGCAAGACCAAATTTGTCTCCTTTGTAGGCGAGGTCATACCTTTTTAGTCCTTGGTGATATTTGTTCTTCATAGATGTAGAATTTCCGATTCAGCAGGGGTATCATTTAATGTCCTCTGTGTTCGTTCCCTTGTCTGTGCTCTTCCCCGTACATAACTGAAATACCTTCTCCCTTTGCCCATTTATACGTGTCAAGCCCATCTGCTACTTTGTGTCTGGTTATCAATTTTATGTATTTCCTATTTTGTGCGTTTGTTTTGTCTTTTCTTACAGAATTCAGAAAGGACATGGTCAATCAACAATACCAGTACATAGTTATTGGAAGATAATTAACTTAATTATTAATTTGATACATTTTGGTTAGAGAACCTGGTATTCATTTTTTTCTTTTTTTTCCTCCCCCAAAGAAACTATCAGGTTTTTTTCTGGAAAGTAAACATACCTACCAGCTTTGGAAGGCTGGGTACTACATAGTGGTATACTTTCCAGAGAAAGATATCACTATTCTTTGGGATAAGAAGACAACTATTCATATCAAAGTTGGACCACAGTGGAAGGTAGGTCAACCTAAGCTCCAAAAGAGACATAATAAATGAAGTTATATTTACCTTTTGACGTTTGATGGAAAGAAAATGATTGATGTTTTCCTTTAAGAACCAGGTTATATTTTCAGAATTACTCACTCATACTCCTGTGAAAAAGAACTTTCCCAATTTGTGGTACAGGTCTTTTTGACTTTATAGTATTCAGTTTTCTAAAGTTACTTAGGTCAGCTCCTTTCTTCCTACCTCCTTTGGCTTGGTTATGTGATGTGTTTGTAATGCAATTATATTCACTTCTTATACTGTTTTCCATATTTTCCTCCACATTCTAGATATTTTCACAAGTTTACATACAGTAAAGTTATTTTAAAAAATGTAAAAAAATTACTATTATGGTATCTAGTTCTATGGATTTTGCATGGAGTCTGTATCCACCATTGTAATTCTATACAAAACAGATCTATTAACTCCCAAATTTATCTCATGTTTACCCTTTATTGTCAATTTCCATCTCTACTCCCTAAATCCTTGGCAATTACTGATGTATTTTCCATTGCTATAGTTTTGCCTTTCCCAGATATGTATAAATAGAATTGTATAATATATAGCCTTACAGGCCTGGCTTCTTTAACTTGGCAAAATACATTTAATATTCATTCATATTGTTGTGGGAATTAATGGCTTATTTCTTTATACTGGTAAGTAGTATTCTGTTGTGTGGGTGTACCATGGTTTGTTTATCCACTCATGGTTGAATATTCAATCTGAGTTGTTTACAATTTTTGGCAATTTATATTTTAAATTATTTTATATGTTATTCTCTGTTAAATATTTTTATTAAATATTGTTAAATATGTCTATTATTTAAAATGTTTAAAATCTGATTAAATTTTAGATTTAATTTAGATTTAATATAAATATGTTAAATTTATATCTTAAAGGTTTTTTGAAACATTGGTATATTTCTTAAAAATCTGATTTATTTGAAATTGAGATTGAGACTCATGGATATAATTTGTGTCAAATTAGCAAAAAATTGAGATGACAACAACATATTCTCATAAAAACATAGAAAAGTCACATTTTAATATACTGTACATCTAAACTTTGATTGTATGTTGAAGTCATAACCTTTCAGTTTTAGGGAGAATAAAGCCCAAAGATCTATTATTAGGTGTGCTGGCATCTTGTATTCCTTTGATGAATCTGAAATAACTTTTAGTCATTGTTATCCTTCTTCAACTAATGTTCTCTGCCATTCTTCATCATATATCTTCCTTTCCTTATTTTTTGGAAACAAGTCAACCATTTATTTTTGTACATCCTCCTCACTGATGCTTCAGTGTTTGGATGACTACTGGTGGTAGCGGCCACTGTCTTTGGATAGATGTGGTTTCTGAGAGCAGAGGCCCCATGGTAACAAGCGGCCATGGGAGTCATAATCCTAGGGTTATTTCTGCTTTGCCAGAGTCATAGGCAGCCTACTTCACTATTAATGAAGGGATGCATTCTGTTCTACAGCGTTGAACAGAGAATTCAGCATGTTTAAATTCAAGGTTTTAAGGAGGAGTCCCATTGTTTTTGGAAGATTGTTCTTGCTGCAAGTCCTTCTCCTTCTTCTAGGAGTAAAATTTTTGACATTATTTTGAGAAAATCCAGTGGGTATTATTGACGTTAATAGTCCATAAACACATTGCAGTAACAATTTTACAACCCATAGCAACCTAAATTATCTTTCTTGTTTCAACATTAATAGTGTTATGAAATCTT